>CANYBF013724364.1:0-15645 GCA_948192965.1 Dalechampia spathulata
ACTCCACGTTATTTTCTCGACGCGATCTGTCTAGTTCCTGTAGTAACTCAGGGGTCAATACTTTCGAGAGCAAGCACCACGGCATCTCACGCCGAACAGCGTGCAGCGCTCCCACGTCCGGGATGCGCTACTCTCACATTAACTCATCATTAAGAACTTCATTTTAACCTTAATTGAAAGTTAATTACTTAAATCATACTTAAACTTAATCATTTAATTCATAACTCTTAAGTCATATACATTTAAACCGATATTAAGCCTTAAATCATCAATTTTTCTTAGCTTAAGCTTTAATTTCATCACTTTCTTTGCTATTAACCTTCTATTTTTAATAAATCATCTTTAAAATCATATTTTAAACTTACTAACCATTAAAATGTTGCTTGACAGTTTCAACCAAAATGAAAATCATAAAGCACACATACCCACACAACCATAACTCACTTTATTTCATATCCTTTACAATCCTAACTCATATAACTATTAAAACATCAATTAAAATCCATCAAAAATACTTCAAAAATTTTGGCCAGAACTCAAATCATACCAAAAATTCATAAATCAAGTGGATCTAACTAAATCATACTTGCTAAACTCACCTTTAAACCCAATAACTCAAATCTCAACTTTAACTTCTTCTTCTTTAGATTTAACTACGGATTTAAATAGATCTTCACTTCTTTGACCTCCTTAAAGTTGCTGCCTACCTTAAATCAATATGCATATACTTAAAAGAGTTAGATCTAATCGTAAAATAAGTCAGACTTCAAGGAAAGGTTGTGGTTTCCATCAAAAGTGTATGGATCTTCATGATTTTGAGCATAACTTGAAGATCCATTAAGGAAAGGTTTTGATCATGATGAAAAACAAAGAAAACTAAGAGTATTTCAATATTACCTTGATGTATACTCAAAGAACTTGCTGGATCTTGAAAAATCCAAACCAAAAGAGGAAGAAAAACTAGTAAAACTTTAACTTCTTTAAGGATTAGCTTTGGTTTTAAAGTTAAGAAGAGAAAAGCATTTGGTCACCACTTGAACATCAAGTAAATGAAGCTATTTTGGCATGAACTTAAGTTAAACACATAAATCTTCCATTAAACTTGAAGTTTGAAGTAGAAAAGAAGAGATAATTTTGGCCTTTTGGTGTTTCAAATGGACATGCATACGCTTTCTTTGAATAGCAAGGAGAAATGAAGATATATTGACTTGAACTTAAGCTTTACTCAAGCAACCAACTCTTAGCATATGATTTTTGAAGAAAACTGGAGATATAGTGGAGTTTTGTTTCTGCTACTTTGAAGAAGATGAAAGAAAACTAAAGTAAAGAGGGAAAATGTGAGGTTAAGAAGAGAATAAGTTAGAAATAAAAGGATAAAGAAATAATGGAGAGGATTGCATGAGTGTATTTCAGCCAAATGATGGAAGGAACAATAATGAGTGAAATGTAAGTCAAAAATGAAATGAAATTTCAGATAGAATGAGCCCCATTTGGAAAAAAATTCCATATTAGTCCTTATACACCTTCAAAATTATATTTTAGCTCCTATACGTATATATACTTGTATTTAACTTAAATCCACCCATCTTAAACCTTAAATTTCATATTATACACTTAATATATACTCTTATACACCTTATTTTAATTTAAAATACCATTCATCAATTCCCTCAATCAAATAAAATATAATACTTTCCTTCTTTTTCCATCCACTAACACTAAAATCCAAAACTACTTTTTCAAATAACTATACGCTTTTTCAAATACCAATCCCACTACTAATTCAATATACTATTTGAAATCTAATTTAATTTATTCTAATATCATTTATCTATTTATATATTTACATAACATTTATTAATACTTTGCTCATTTATGACATTATCATAACCAACTTATGATATCATAATGACATCATAATTAAAAATACTAATTATACTTTTCTAATATTTAAATTTTATTATATACTCTTAATAATACATTATACATTCATAATTATTTATTTTCTAATAAAAATCATAATTAAATTCATACACTTACATCATACTTACATCATCATCACTCAATTATGACATCATAATTAATTTTTAATTCAAATTTTTTAAAAGTTGTATATATCAAATTCATGTTAAAAAAATCATCTTGAACTTACTTAATTAATCATATTAAGTGTTTTCATCATCGAAAACATCAATTTATCATCGTTTAGGGGTCGTTTCAGTGGTTTTCATCAAAATTTCAATTTTCAACTTTTAAGCCATAAACTCTAATCTCATCATATACTTATCATCATAATCATAATTTCACATCATTTTCACACCAATAACATTTAAAACAAGAAATTTCAACCAATTCATGAATGTAAAGTGTGTGCTCATTTTAGGATGTGACATGACAAGCTTTTCAAACAAATTCAGACATAGTGGATGCTAGGTTTTATGACCCTCATTGTGGTCCAATTAAATTTTATGGAAAAAGAAAACTGGTGGACCTAAATTTATTTATATGTTATAAGAAGATGTGAAGTCCCTTTAGGAAAATTCATAAGGAGAATTGACACCTACGGACATCGTGCCTTATGGGCCAATGAGCCCAATCATGACTATAGAAGAGGTCAATGATTAGGTTCTCACTAAAGGAAATAGTCGCAGCTGTAGTGGTTTTATGGAAGTGGGAGGTGCAACTCTTGTTAGAGTAGTTAGAGGAAAAAGATGAAGGTATCTGTTGAGCCAAGGTGATTTTTGAGAATGAGAAAGACAACATAGAAGTGGAGGAGATCTAGATGGAAGATCTTAAGGAGGCCCCATATAAGTTTCAGGATGAAGGTCCAGCTGTGTTGGATCTATTGGAAGAAGTAAATTTAGGATTAGCTAATGCTCGAGGATAACTTACGTTAGTTCAACTTTGAACGAAGATTTAAAGCAACAAATCGTAGTCCTGTTGAAGGAATTTAAGGACTATTTTGCTTGGGATTATGATGAAATGCTAAAACTTAACAGAGATGTTGTTGAGCATAAACTACCTATTAAGCCTGAGTTTAAGCCATTCTAGCATCCTCCAAGGAGGATGTCTAAGGAAGTGGAACTCAATGTGAAAGAAGAAATAGAAAAGTTACTTACAGCCAAGTTTATATGGCCTATAAGGTATGCCCAATGGCTTTCGAATATTGTTCTTATTGTCAAAAACAATGGAAACCTGCGTGTATGTATTGATTTTAAGGATTTAAACTTAGCTACTCTGAAAGATATATATGTAATGCTGGTGGCAGATGTATTGAGTGATGCTGCTTCTAAGAATGAGATTCTCTCTTTCATGGATGGCTTTTTCGGCTACAACCAGATTATGATTATAGAAGAGGATACTCACAAAATGGCCTTTAGATATCCTGGTTCAATTAGAACATTTAAATGGCTTGTGATGCCATTTGGCCTTAAAAATGCTAGTGCCATTTACCAATGTACGATGAATGCTATTTTCCATGACATGATATGGAAGAGTTTGGAGGTGTATATCAATGATATTGTGGTTAAGTCTAAGAGGGTCATAAAACATGTGGAACACTTAAGAAAAAGCTTTGAGAGAATGCAGATGTACAAGTTAAAGCTTAACCCACTCAAATGCGCTTTTGGGGTCTGTTTAGGTAATTTTCTTGGTTTTTTGGTTCACAACAGAGGAGTAGAGGTAGATCACAATAAAGCCAAGGTGATTAAGGAGGCTAGGGTGCTTACTAATAAAAAAGAGTTGTAAAGGTTTTTGGGTCAAGTAAATTATTTAAAAAGGTTCATATCTAACTTGGAAGGGAGGACCAAAGAATTTTTAGATCTATTAAAGATTAAAGAGACTCAGGAATTCAAGTGGGAGGAGAAACATCAACTGGCTTTTGATAGAATAAAAGGGTATCTCTCTAATCCTCTAGTGATGGTTACTCTGAGGTTAAGTATTCTTTTAAAATTGTATATTTCTACTACAAGTGAATCCATAGGTTGTCTTCTAGCCAAGGATAATTCTATGGGTCACGGGCAGGCAATTTATTATCTCAACAGGATCCTGACCGTAAACAAAAGGAAATATTCATTGATTGAGAGGTTATGTTTAGCTTTGTTTTTTTGTGTGTACTAAGCTACGCTACTACTTGATGAATAACTGTGTGTATGTGATATCCCCTACTAATTTGATCAAGTATATATTAAACAAGCCATTGATAACTGGAAGAGTTGGAAAATGGTGTTTAGCATTGGCAGAATTCACTCTTATCTATTATCCCTAGAAATTGGTAAAGGGATAAGCATTAGCTGACTTCTTAGCTGATCATCCATCTACTGATTTGTAGAGTGATGTTTATGAGCATTTAGTCTTTGATGTTTATAAATAGCTTGGGTTTTAAAGTTTGATGGTTCAAGCATAGAGAGCAGCGTAGGAGCAGGAGTGGTGGTTACTTCACCAAAAGGGATAAAGATAACCCTATTCTTCAATTTGGAGTTTGATTGCACCAATAACCAATTTGGAGTATGAAGCTTTGGTAATTGAGTTGGAAATTTTGCTGAAATTGAAAGCTAAAGAGGTATTAGTTATTGAAGATTCTCAATTGGTTTTAAAGTAGCTTTCTAGAGAATACAAATGTAGCAACTTGTCACTGGCAGCCTATTTTACAGCAGCCGTGCAACTGCTTGACCAATTTAAGGAAGTTTCATTCATGCATGTTGTAAGGGAGTAAAATTGGGAAGCAGATGAATTAGCATAATTGGCTTTAGGATTGAGAATATCGAAGGAACTTACTCATTGACTCATTATTGTAGAGAAAAGGTGACACCCATCCATTTTGGAATGAGGGATCTTGGTGGATAGTCTAAATGTTGAGTTTAATCTAGCTAAAGATTGGAGAGCTGAGTTCATCAAGTATTTGACTAATCCAGGGAAGAAGTTCCCTTACAAGTTGAAGGTACAGGCTTTGAATTATATTCTCTTAGAAGGTAAGTTCTATAGGAAAGGTTTTGATGGCATGCTTTTGAGATGTTTGGCCTTTCTTGAGGCTATGGAGGTCATGAAACAAGTGCATCAAGGTGTTTATGGAGCACACCTAGCTGGAGTCAAAATGAGGTAGATGATTAGGAGCCATGGCTATTTTTGGCCAATGATCCTGAAAGATTGTATTTCTTATGCTAAAGCTTGTGTTCAATGCTAAAAGTATGGGAATGTTCAAAGAGTTTTGGTTTATGAACTATTTTTAATTATGAAACTGTAGCCCTTTAGGGGTTAGGCCATGGATTTGACTTGCTTTATCCAAAGGAAATTCATTAATTATTGTGGCTACTAACTATTTCAGCAAGTGGGTAGAAGCCATGCCCATGAAAAAGGTAGAATAAAAAGATGTAATTCAATTCATCAAGGAGAATCTGATCCATCAATTTGGAATTTCACAGATGATCACTACATATCAAGGAAGAATGTTTACTGGATAAGAGATGTGCAATTTTACTGAGGACTATGGAATTAAATTGATCAATTTAACTCCTCACTATGCTCAGGCCAATAGGAAGGTTGAGGCGCCAAACAAAATTTTGATTGAAATTTTGGAGAAGATGCTGGAGGAAAAACCAAGAGATTGGTATAGGATTTTGTCTAAAACTTTGTGGGTATATCATACCTCCAAAAGAAGTACGACATGGATTACCCCTTTGCTTTAACGTATGGTCATGATGCTATCTTACCTTTAGAGATAGTGGTACCTTCATTAAGAGTGGCTAGGCAAAGTGGTTTAAGTCTGGCAGAATATATAAAAGTCATGCTAATAGAGTTAGAGAATACTAATGAAGAGAGGATTTAGGCTTATAATAGCATGTTGGCTCAGAAGAAGAAAGTTGCCAGGACTTATAATAAAAGGATTTGAAAGAAACAGTTTACAGAGGGGGAGCTAGTTCAGAAGGTTATCCTACCTTTAAGGATGAAGGATCGAGAATTTGGCAAGTGGTTGCCTAGTTGGGAAGGCCCTTTTAAAGTCCACCAAGTATTGAAAGGAAATGTCTATTGGCTTGCTAGCTTGGAAGGAGTACCTCATAAGAGCTACATTAATGGAATATACTTAAAGAAGTACTATCCCACTTTGTGGGAACTCTCATAAAAGTCAGATAAATGAACAGTATTAGGTCAAGTATATGGCCTTAAGTTAGTTATGTATTACTAATTTGGTTTTTATATTCTTCTAGTTTTCATGTTTTCAGTGTACATAGCATAGATGTAAATAGTAGGTAGGCTGTACAGCCGCTAATATGGTTATGTAGGTTAGCTTTATAAGCCACTATAACTAAGTAGTATGGTAATGAAGTTGGCCCTAGGGCCACTTATTTCTTTATTTAGTTTATAATTAGTTTGTATCAGTAAAAAAAACCATTACAATAAAAGCCTAGTAAAAATAAGAAGGTTTTACAAACAGAGAGACAACAATATAAATCATAGTTCTAACAATATAGTTTCAACAATAGGGAGGAGGGAGGCCATACCTCAGTTCTAGTCTTCCAAGTAGTGCAAACCTGGTAAGCGAGACAAGATTGTATGTAAATGCAACACAGTTCTTACGGCTGGGGTGCTTGTGTGCAATGATTAGTGAAAGCCAAAATTAGTATCACAAACATAATCATCAACCAAACATAATGCAAATGCACATGGCTACTGCTGTAGTGATTGAAGTGCAGAAATGCATCTAAGAAGCTGGAAAAATCATCATACATATGTTCACCAGCCACGCAAATGCAAAATGCAAATGGTTATCAAAAATAATGATGGTATAAAGTGCAATCAATAAATAGGAGAATTTATGTACCTATTCACTAGCTGATGGAAATTCATCAAGTCATGTGAAGGTTGGAGTTGATCAGTTCTTATGTAATATAAGTAGAGTTGTTGGAAGGCCTAGTTTACACAAATAGATAAATACAGGCTTAACAATGGCTAAAGATAAGATAAGGAGGCTTATGAAGATTGTAAACCTGTAGAAGATAGTCTAACAAACAAACATAATATGATCACTATCACCACGTGGAGATAAGAAGAACAGAGGGTACCATCAAACTAAATCAAAGAATATTGAAGTATATAATTAAAATAAACATGATGCAAATCCAAAGGTTTGAATCCTAATTGAAAATAAAAGGATAGTTAACATTAGCTAAACTTAATGTTCTAGGCTTTAGAAGAGCACTCGTTTCTTAGTTGCCTCTAATTTGCCTTAGTAATAGCTACATCAACTTGTACTTAGTCTCACTCTTAATGACGAGACGTTATAGGTTCGACATTACTTTGAAGGAAACCTTGGAGTGAGTGTACAAGCCTACTAGTCTCCTCACACCTGGCCTTAAAAGAAAGACCTATGGTAATTAAGCTTTATTGTCGGGCTTTGAGGCTAGAATCCTATTTTGTAACTCCATTATTTCCTTGTCAGTTTCTTCAAACTCCTTAGCATAGGACTTTACTTGCTTGGTCTGGTCCCGCCAGTCTGCTAACACTCTCCTTGTATTTTTGATGCTAAGTTTTAAAGTGTTGTAATTTACTTAAAAGGTGTTGATCTGATCGATTGGACTCAGCTTGTTGCTGAAATAGTTCTACAGTTCTAGCCTTCAAGGTGGTTAAGTGCTCTCGAGTAGTAATGGTTTCAGCAGCTGCAATGAGGCAAGTAAAAGCAGAAAGTAAACTATATTGTTGATTCTCGCTCACCATGGTAATGTCCAAGGCTAATGTAACTAAGAGTATCATATGAGCAGCCTCCACATCTGCTTGGCTTGGAGCAAGGCTTGCTTTTAAAACATCAGGCGGTGACTCAGCTAGAAAGTCAAAATCCATGGTTTCAATTGAGGTCACCATCAAGTGAGAACGAATATTAGCAATATCTTGGATGTAAATCAAATATGTCACTACATATATCAAGTGAAAATATAAGCAAAGAATGAAGAGGAGTGGAGAAACTTATTGAGGTATTGATGTTTGTGTCATTCTTGGAGATGAAAGAAGGATTCTCCATATTTGTAGAGAGCCATATTAGAAAATTCAAACCTAGAACTAAGAGTTAGTGGAAGTATGAATACTTACTATAGAACTGAGCAGCATGTGTACTGAGAGATGGGGAGCTAAGGGTTGGCCTGATGTCACTAGTACCACTTACGCCTCCTGTAAATAAAATTAAGATTAATACTGGTCAAAATTGAAAGATAAGAGAATTTAAATCTTACCATTGGCTTTTTGTAGCTCTTCTCCACTGAGTTCTTCTAAGTCTGGGTCTTCCTCACTAGGGGTATTCTCTGATAATTCAATAGGGTTTTCTTCACTTCCATCTCACAATATAGGTTTGGTCAGCAGAGGGATACGATTGGATCTTCATGAAAGAGGTGCGATGGGTTTACATATCATTTTTAATTTATTTTAAGAGGGAGTTCTAGAGAAAGATGTTGGTCTTTTCCCTTTAAGGTTTACATTTAGTCAGAAATAAGCTTTTTAGTACACATCATAAATTTAAAAAGATGATTGATAAAGTTGGAGATACTACTTGGTTGAGCAGGAGGAAGATCTTGGAAAATAGAAGTTGCTTCTTTATTCCACCAGTCTTCAAAAGCATGGATAGCCTTTTCATTCATGAGGAAAAGGCAGCTTTGTAAGGGCCGAAGGTGAAGAGTCAATATCTGAAAACTATCTTTGTTCACTTCATGGTCCATCAAATGTAAGTGATTGATTATTAGAATAGTCTCCAACCCAAACTATCTACTCTATAGACATGGAAGGTATAAGGAAAGAGCTCCATATGATGTGCATGGATGGTGGGAAAAGGCATTGGTGCCTCCTGTTAAAAGTACATGGTTCCTAGTGAAAGCAAGGATGAATCTCTTACTAACATCTAGAAATGAGTCCATAGAGTCAGAAAAAGTACTCAACCAGAAAGGGGCTACTGGTGATCCTTTAAAAATAGATAGCTATTTTATTATTTGTCTCCTTAAGCTGCAGAAAAAAAGGAAAATTTATGAAGAAGATATGTTGCAACGCTTCTTTATTAAGTAGTTGGCAACAGAATCCGTGAGCTGGAAGCCCGACCCGCTAAGCTCTAAGGAGTAGGCATGAGCTCATAGCTGTAGAAACCATACATAACTAGAGTATAAGCAGTGGAGGTTGGATGTGAACTTCTTCAGGTTTTGATATAGAGCCCCTAGGAAGATAAAACCCAGTGCAAAGTTAAAACCAGTTACCAAGGCACGAGCCAGGTCCAAATATTCAACACTTGGTTTGCCACTAGTAGGACAGAAGATGTACCTATCATAAGAATGGTATGTGAATAGTTATAAGGTTGTTTTGGATAAACAAGAGTTAATGGTGTTGAGTGTATGTACCTGTAAAGTAATATCCAAAGGAAATAAGTATGTTCTTCAATCTGAGGCGATCCATTTTTAGAAGATTAGGATCTTATCATGGAGGAGTAGGAGGTGTCCTTTATGGATTTCACTACTACGGATGTCATTTCAAGTAAAGAGAGGTCAATCAAAGTAAAACTCTCATCTCTTAAGGGTGGTAGGCCAGTGATCATCAAGATGTTCTTAAGGGTAATGGAAGTGTATCTGAAAGGAAATACGAAGGAATTAACTTTTGGGTTCCATAGACGAAGCAACACTTCTATCAAACCTTCCTCTAGCTCTATAACATGTATGGATAAGTCTATCAGTTTCATTAAACCTATTTTGATCCAATCATGAGCATATCTTCGTTTTAGCCTAGCAATCCAATCTAACCATTCTGGGCTAGAGTGAGGCCAAGGCTTCTTAATGGACTTCATGCTACTGAATTTGGCCCCTAAGTGCGGTAGTTGAATGGGGACATGATATCGATTTGTATGAGGATATAGACCGATGGTAAGCCAATGGGTGTCTGTTAGGGGATCATCTGTTCTGTAAGAAGGGGTTATGAAGTCCTTATTGATGCTGCAACGATAGCTAGATTATAGTGAGGAATCATAAATGATTAAAAAAAATGAATTTATGTAGGTACTCACATAAACGTAATATTGGTCAGGGGTGGAGGATAAGGTAAAGGGAAATCGACAAAGAGCTGATATTTTAGGGTCTGTAAGAAGCAAAACTTTGTCAATTGGCACACAACATATTGTTAAAGCATAAACATAAAGGAGGCAGATCATACATTGTAAGCATCAATTTGTTTAGGATTCATAGGAGGCAAATGCTGTCTGGAAGCGCATATTGAATGATTAGGAACCTGAGATAAGTGTTGTAGTATGATTAGCTCATGGATGTGTATGGAAGTAATATCATGCGTTTAGAACTTACCTGTGGAGATTGATCAGTATCTTTAGGAGCTTAGGTTGAAGTGGTGGTAGGTGTAGGTGATGAACTAGAAGCCATAGCTGAGATAAAAGAAAAGAAAGATGATTAGATAAATAAGAATGAGGCAATTCAATGAAATTTACATGCAGAAAATTTCAACAGCTCAAAAAGGTATTATGTAAGTAGGCCTATACAGGAGGGTTTATGTGATCTCAAGGTTTATATTGCTTTTGGTTAAAGTTTGCCAAATTTATATGAATTCCTTAATGGTTTGAGTCTAAGTATACTATCAAATTTGGTTTGTCTATTTAGCTTTGATTTATATTTTATTGTTTTTCTTATCATATTACTTGGTTTTGCTTTTTGAAGTTATGTTTCATTTTACTTTGTTTTAGATTCCTTGCATGTAATTAATTTAAGCTATGATAGTTAGTTGGAGTTTTATATTTTAAAGTTTAAGTTTTTGTTTTGTTTATCCTAATTCTATAGAATTTAATTTTTAAATTTTAGTTAATGTGGTCAAGGTTCCTCAAGGTCTCATGTTGTTATGCATTTGGCGAAAGATGTGGAATTTTTATTTCTCACATTTAACTAAGTTTTAAATTTGAATTTTCATTTGCAAGTTTTTACTGTTTGTTTCACGCTAAAGATTTCCTTAGGAATTAATTAGAACTGTTTTAGAATTTTATTTATTTTATTTTATTTTATTTAAAATTTTGTTGTTTATAGGATTTTATCTTGTAATACGCCTAGCCTTCATGTTTAATGATATAAATTTAAAATTGATTTTTGGTATATGGGATTTGTTGGTTATGTGTAGGGTATTTTTGGAAGGTTTAAATTAAATATTATTCTTCATGATTTCCATGTCATATTTTCACCAAAGCGTTAGATGCTAATTTTAATTTATATTATGAGTTATTTAATGCTTTGTAAGTGTTTCCTTGAGATGCGTGCATGACCATGTGTTTTGTGGTTTATTTTTGGTTTTGATGTAATGTTTTAGTTTGATTTTTCTAAAAAGTATTTTGTTTTTTTCTTCTTTGGCCCTTAAGGTTTTTCAAGATTAAACATTTTGTAATGGGTGGGTCCATTGTTATTGACTTTTTGGTTATGTTAGTTTTTTTATGCTATAAATGCTAAAGTCTAAAATGTTGTTTGGTAAATTAAAGTTCTTGACCTTTGATAATAGACAGAGTGGTAGAGACATGTTCTGTGGTTTGGATTCCTTTTGGTCACGTGTGGCAATCATAAATCTAAGGTTTATATAATCCATTATTTGTTAACATTTATTATGAGGTGGTTTCAATTCAGAGGCAACAGGTAGTGCACTAAAACTGTTAGCATACAAATAAGATAGCCATAAGCAGCAGAGGAGCAGATATATGGTTAAATAGCAAAAAGAAACCCAGGACACATTAGGCTGTCGCAAGATCACTATGAATTTGTCAAGCTAGGAAAAGTTTAGTGTTTGTGCACAAGTAAATGGATAGGAAACATCTTTCAAAATAAGATACATAGAGTTTTTGAAATCCAAATAGACAATTGATTTCTTGGGCAGCAGGTATTAATGGAGCCAAACAAATTTGACCATAATTAAGGTGCAATATATCAGTAGGATTTAAATGTATATAAGGCCAAATACAAACAGTCTCTCAGCAAAATGAAAGGAAAAAAGCAAGAATCGGCCCAGGTATGTAGTTTACCAACCAAAAAAAATAAAATACCATAAGACCATATCAAATAAAAATAGACATGCAAACACTTTAAAGAGGTCAAACCCAATGCATGCATCAGATTTACATCTAAAAGAAACCATGAAACTTGCTTGTGAGAGTCACCAATGTGGCAATAGCAATTGGGTAAGGGGACGGTATTGTTGTTATTTTCTTTGATTTGTAGCATCAGTATTGGATGGTGATGGAATGGTAAGAGTGAGAGAAGTTTGTTGATGAGTTCTAGCGTTGGTACTGAAAGAGGATTGGGTGTTGAGGAATCTTGGAAAATGGCATTTGATTGCTCAACGAGAAAAATGAATGGTTATTTATACATTTCTGTGGCCTTGGTTCGGAGAAGATGAGACTGCCATTGCTACTGTCATCGGCAGAGTCATGGTCGGAGGAGATGGGCTCAGTGGTTAAGTTGATGAATGGCAGCAATGGTGGAGGTGTTAGATTAGCGAGTGTATTTAGAGAGGGAGATTTTGGTAGCTTTGAGTTTGGTGGTTGGTAATTTGGAAGAGGTTTTGGTTTAGACAAGTAAGGAGTAAGGGTTAGATTTTTGTGTTTGCAAAAAGGATAGTGAGTTGAAGAAGAAGGGTCTACAGAAGTGGTAATTTGGGAAATCTGAAGAGAGGGTAAATGAGAAGCTGGTTATTGAGGAAAAGAGGCAGTAAGGTTTAAGGAGCTGGGCCCAGTAATAAAATCAGATTGATAGTTTTTTCTCTAGAACCATTCATCTAGAGCAGAAAATTGAACTTTAAGCCTATATTTGGATATTTTGCCAAGAATAAAAGCTAGTAAAGAGGCCTAAATTTTTAAGCGAAAGCTCCATACATAATGGCTTCATTTTGGATCAAAGCCATTCGTATGCGGGGGCTAATTGTTGGGCTTAAACCTAATTTAGCTAATTAAGAGTTGATTGAAATTAATATATTAACTAATTAATTGTAGAATGCTGGAATAATTAATTAGTTTATTAATTATGAAAAACTCAAATAATTAATTAGTTGATTAATTATAAAGCTTAAATAGTTAAGTTAGTTTAATTAATTTATTATAGTAGTTGTTTTTTAATGGAATGTGGGTAGTTGTTTCTTAATAGAACGTGGAGTGGGCGGTGCAGAGTAGTTTTCATGATGCTTTTAGCTAATAAAAGGGAGATAAGGAAACAGAGGCAAGGGCATCAACAATCAAATCTCAAGAAAAAAAACTGGAATTCTTTCTGCTTGAAGTGTTACTTTTTCTCTGTTTATTCAAATTGCAAACTTTCAAGATCTATTTCATTGGCATTGTTTTTAATCTAAATACTATCTTTCATTCAATACAAGCAAATTCCTTGAAGTTATTCTCCAATTTCTCTTTTATTCCTGTTTACTTTCACATTTTCTTTAGTATTCCTCAAGCTATTTTGATCAAGCTATTAGACACATTCCCACAAATAACATTTTCTAAATTCATGCTAAACAATGTTATGTTCAATTTTAAATCTCAATTCCTATACTTGTTAGTGTGTGACCTTTAGGATTTTTAATATATGGACAACATACCAAAAATATTATTAAATTTCATTTAGCAATATTATTGTATGTAAGTCAAGAGCGATGTTTAGTCATATGTTATTACTACCCAAATGTCAAGAGGTCAATGGTTGACTAAAACTTGTCCATATCAAAATGCTATTATAATAAACTTCTTTCAACATCCATTATCATATTTAAATTGAAGTATAAATAAATATTAACTCAATGCATAATCAAATAATGTTAGATCATACCCTAAACTTAATGTTTCATATACCATAATCTTTATTCCTAAAATGCCCTTGTGAATCATATTCACCATTAGGCATCCTACTCTAGCCAAATATTCTTAAATAACAAATTACTACATGAACAATGAGATAAACCCTACACTTAATTCAGGATGGTGAATCTTTTATTGATATATAAATCCCTTCATCTATCACATCCTAAATTGAGCATACCCTTTGCATTCATAAATTGGTTGAAATATATTGTTATATATGTTATTGGTGTGTTAATGATATGAAATAATGCTTATAATGTTAAGTATATGATGAGATTAGAGTTTAAAGCTCTAAAGTTAAAATTGGAAATTTTGATGTAAATCACTAAAACGACCCCTGAAACGTAACTAATTGAGGTTTTCAATGTTGAAAATACTTAGTATGATTAATTAAGTAAGCTCAAGATGATTGTTTTAACATGAATTTGATTTATACAAATTTTAGAAAATTTAAATTAAAAATTATTTATAATGTCATAATTGAGTGATGATGATGTAAGTATAATGTAAGCGTATGAATTTAATTATGATTTTTATTAGAAAATGAATAATTATGAATTAATAATGAATTAGTAAGAGTATATAATAAAATGTAAATATTAGAAAAGTATAATTAGTATTTTTAATTATGATGTCATAAATGGCATAAGTAATGTCATAATTAAGTTATTAAGTTAATTAGTGTTATGTAAGTAAATAAATAGATAAATATAAATGAAAATAGAATAAGATAAAATAGATTTGAAATAGTATATTATATTAGAAGTAGGATTGGTATTTGTAAAAATGTATAAGTATTTGAAAAAGTAGTTTTTGATTTTAATGTAAGTGGATGGAGAGAGAAGATAAGTATTATATTTTATTTGATTGAGGAAATTAATAGATGGTATTTTAAATTAAATATAGTGTATTATAGTATGTATTAAGTATATAAATACATGTAATTAAGCTTTGATTAGTGGGTTTTAAAAAGAAATACAAGTATATATACATATAAGGGTTAGAAAATTAGTAAAAGAGGTGTATATTAGTTTATATTCAACCATTTTTGAACCCTACCTCTTAAATGCTACGGATGGGATTCCTTATCCATCATTAAACCATTTTGTATTCTTCTTTTATGCTTTGACCGAAACAAAGCCATCCATTTCCTTCCATTCCTACCTTATCTTCATCTTTCCTTAAGTTTTCTTCCATTTTCCCTTTGAAAAACCAAAACTAGCTCCTTTAATCTTTCATTTCTTTCCAAAATTTCACATATATTGTTAGAACCATACTTCTATATCAATATTGAGCCAAAATAGCTTCATTTACTTGATGTTCAAATGGTGACTGAATGCTTTTCTCTTCTTAACTTCAAAATTGAAGCTAATCCTTGAAGAAGTTGAAGTTTTACTAGTTTTTCTTCCTCTTTTGGTTTGGATTTTTCAAGATCCAAAAATTTCTTTAAGTATACATCAAGGTAATGTTGAAATACTCTTAGTTTTCTTTGTTTTTCACCATGACCAAAACCTTTACTAGATGATTCTTCAAGTTCATGACCAAAATCATGAAGAATCATGATTTCTACTAAAAACTAAAACCTAACCTTGTATAATAACTTTGTTTTATGTTTGATCTCCTTCTCTAAGGTACATGCATGCTTGATTTAAGCATAGATCAAGCTTAAGAAAGTGGAAGAGTGAAAATGCATGTCAAATCCATAGTTAAATCCAAAGAAGAAGAAATTAAAGTTGAGATTTGAGTTGTTGGGTTTAAAGGTGAGCTTGGTAAGTATGATTTAGTATTAGAACCACTTGATTTATAGA
>CANYBF013724773.1:0-31211 GCA_948192965.1 Dalechampia spathulata
AAATTAAAAAAGTAATACTTATCTTCATGTAAATTTTAAAAAATAATATTTATCTTTGAATTATTACAATTAAAAGGGAGAGGGGTAGACTTGTATTTTCACTTCCCCCCTCTTCCCTCTTTTAATATGTATATGATATAATAGGGTTCTTTGTACTAGTTTCACCATACTATTTTATCATACCACTAATGTTATAATAAGCCAAGTAGATATATTTTATTTTTGTAATTATATGATAATATATTTTTTATAAAATAATTGTAATTAGTAAAAATTAAACTAAAGTAGAAAAACACTTATTACACTCATACGTGACGTAACATGCTTCCATAATATAATTAATAACCTCCTAAGAATTAATAACATTACAAAGGATGCATACATTTTTTTTTAATTTCAAGTATTATTCATAAATTACTATTCATCAAATACTATTTACAAGTTACTATTCACCAAGCCTTATTGTGAAATTTTTTTATATAATATTTATTAATTCATCATTATATGTATACCTGTGTATCTTAGCTATCTGCAAACAAGGTTCATTATATTTAACATTCATACATTTATTCATCATCATATCTTATTTATCATAGGAAAACATAGTAATATGATATTTATATACATCACATAACACAATATATATACTATTGCCAAATGAGTTTGAAAAGTGCTACATAATAAGAATCATATCTTAGAGTACGTTATAAAAGTCTAAACTGCTTTTAAGATATGGCTTCATATAAGTTCCGATCTTTGCTAATTGTAGATCAACTACTTTCGATGCTCCTCAAATGAACTATGACCTGCGTTCATCAAATGACAAATGCTGAGTATAAAACTCAGTAGTGCTATAAAAATTTATACAAGGCATAATTTTATACAATAAGGACATCCATTATCAAATCATGATTAATATTCACAAGATAGTGTCTAGATATCATATCGCATTAATCACATCATACTTCATCAATAATGAACATTTGGTATTGTTAGTATAAGAATAAATACCATTTGGGACCTCTTTGTAATTTTCATGTATCGATTATCATGTAAAAATAACATTGTACATTAACCATCGTCAATCTCTGTATTGATATCATATATAAAAGATGATGTATGCCTTTGAGAATGCATCCATGCTTTGCACTCTCCCTCTGATTCTTTTGTAACATTTCATCTCTTACTATAATATTGTGTACAATTTCCATTCGTTTTAGGTCCCTCTATATACCGGTACTTATCTTCCGTATGAGGGCAAACATAACTATATGGTTTGATGAACTTGTATTTTTACTTCCTATTAGCAATGTTGTTGTATGATTCCACTAAGGGAATCCATATTTTTACTTTCAATGAGGAAGATTGACCTAGTACGTTTCTTTTCGTATCGTATCTCTCCACCTTATAACTTTTATATACTTGTCATGAATATGCATGTATGCTTTATGATTCATGACATGAAATGTATATGGTATATAATGATCATATGGAAAGTACATCGGATGATATCATCAACCATGTGTATCCAATTTACGAATAATATCAACATTTTAATGTAAATACAACATTTCAAGACCTTAAGAGCCGTCATGAAGTGAGAAGCACAAACCTATCACCTTTTTGCCCATATCGAAAGCTTGGGCAGACGTATGAAATTCACTATCAGAACCTGTCAAATTTTCATTTCATAACCACTTAGTATTACCATTCATACGTTCCAATCAATTTTCATACTTAGGAAGAATTCAAGTATCATTTCATATCTTAGTATACCACATTTTGCATTTAAGGATAAATGCATACATAAATTATACAATCATTTTTTTTATATGTAAGTCATGTATTTAGCATAAGTATATGTATGTAAGGCTTAGTATGGTATGACGAAGTATGTAATACTAAATTGTTTCCATACCTTTAAGTGTAGTAATGAATTATAATGTTTAAACAAGCATAGCATGAAGTTTAAATGCTTTAGACCTTCATTCTTTAGATAGTCAAATTTGTATGGTAAGTTAGTATTCATGAGTTACTATTTATTTGGTACAAGTTACTATTCATTTGGTCATTTTTACCTATATTAGATTTGTAATAGCATGAACATAACCATTCATTCAAGTATGTAAAATAAGTTCATTTGATGAATCATATTAGTACTTAAAGGTCCATGCAATTTATGCATTAACATATTCCATCTTAGTGTAACCATCTTTATTACACGAGCATTTTGACCATGTAAATAACTTACAAAAAAAACAAACCATATACTAATGGAAACTAAACTCAATAAGCTTTAATTTAAGCTATTTCTTGCAATTTTTAGAATTCATTTATGATGTCAAATTATAAAAGGCCTTATACCAAAGTTTTCTATCTAATTTCTGCTTACATAGAACAGTCCTTATGACATGATTTTTTGACCCAGCAAATGATTTTAAAATTTTGTGAGCTTGGTACCATTTGAAATTATATTCAAAGAGCTTTCTAATGGTGTATTACATAAAATTTTTTGATAACATTAAGGCAGTCAAAATGTAATTACCGTAAACCCTTAACTTTGCTTTTAAGGTCTGTTTCTAGCAAATACTTGCATATATTATGTATATCTTTTTCTTTAAGCATCCAAATTGCTTTAAAATTTTACCAAACTAAATACACACATACATATACATGCTATAAACACTTCTAAGCCAAATTTATCAGTTATTATGCATTTAAACTCAACCTAAGGCAGCCATACACAACCATACCTACATGTTGCCCTTATTGCATTCATTTGTGCATATTACATGCAAACTCATTCCAATTGCATTCAAACTTTATTTTCATCATTTTAACACCATGATTCATAATATCTGCACATAATTAGATGATTTATGCATCAAAATCAAATTATAGAGATCAATTTCCAAGAGGCACAAAATTAGGCAGCAAATATTTTCCATGCAATTTCTCACTTCTCATCCACTTTCCATTCATTTTTCATCATATTCTCCATAAATTATCACTTCTAGCAATACATACACATCTCATACAACATTTTAATTTTTCACTTCCTCAAATGATTTTATCAAAATTGATACATATATATGCACTTCTGTAATTGACATAATTTTTCAGATATAATAATATTAGTTACATCAAAGATTAAGAGGTAATAAGTATGTATACAATGAAAACTAATAAAAAATAATAGGAAAATATAATTTTATATGAAAAATTACCTTAGAAGCTATAATTTTCGTAAGGTAGAATTCAAAAGAGGAAGAAAGAGAAGTTTGCAAAGGAGGAATGGAAAATGGTTATGATAATCTCGTTTCCCCTCTTCATAACCATTTTTATTTATTTATTTATTTATAATTAATTACTTTTAATTAAAGTCAAGGAAGAGTCCAATCAAATGGTGACACTTGTCACCATCCTACTGGTTCCTTCCTTAATTTCATTTTCTTTAATATTTTCTTAAATTATTATGTTATAAATCTCATAGATACATAATATACATCACATATCTTACATACATAATTTTACTTCCCAAAATACCTCTCTCAATAGGTGAAATTACCAAAATACTCTTAAGTTTAACTTAACTTATTTTTAATTCTAATTTCATTAATACTTTCTAATATACATTCTAATATACACTTTCTTATATAATAACACATTTAATATATCAAAGCATCACAATTTACTTATGAATGTCATTCTAAGGTATCTTTAAGAACACTTTTCATTATCATTCAAAAGGCATACTACAAAACATGTATATTCCATTTTCATCACTTTAATCATATTTTCACTTTTTTTCACTTTAAATTCCATATCTAATGGAATTTCCTTTATTCATATCATATTCATAAGTATTTAGAACATATCATGACATTCATGAATCATAGCTCAATCATGCATTTCATTCTTCATTTATTTATCTATTCATGCATTCATTCTAACTTATGCATAAAATGCAATCATATGAAGATGCTATGAATGCGGATGTGATAGCACCTACATAAACAATAATTTTGTAACTTGGACATTTCATTATCTTTATGCAGTTCTGGAGTTAATATTTAATTAATTATTAATCAAACCAAATAAAATAATTTTATTTAATGAATTAATTTCAATTAAACTATAATTTTATTGATTGATTAATGAAATTGAATTAAATCAAAATGTTCTATTTGATTTAATTAATTGACCAAGTAATCAATATTTATAATTTTTTTAAAAAATAGTTAAATTAATATATGCTTTTTATTAGTTAAATTAATTACTATCCAATTAATTTAACAATATAAATTAAAATGATAATTAAATTTGATAATGAATTAATCATTGAAGTTGTTACAGGTGTTCTATAGGCAATTTCCCAATATGGTGTAAAAAAATTAAAAAATTATGTGTTTGGTGTTAAAGAGAAAAAAATTCTAGATTTGATATGAAAAATGGGTTGACCATCACTTTTATCGGCGGCCATATGATATAGCGATGTGGTATGACACATGACTCGATTTTAAAGTTGGCTGCCGGTTATAATGACAGCTAAATTTATGTAATGATGTAATGATGTTGTTATAATGATTAATTTTATTTTATAATATTATTAATAATATATTGTAATGATTAAATAAAATAATTAAATTTATTTAATTATTGTTAGTATTAAGATTATTAAATTTAATAATATTAATAATATTAAATTGTAATAATATTAAAATGTAATAATAATAATATTATTATTTTTACTACTATTACTTATTATTACCATTACAATAATTTATATTAATATTATTAAATTTAATAATCTTAATACTAACAATAATTAAATAAATTTAATTATTTTATTTAATCATTACAACATATTATTAATAATATTATAAAATAAAATTAATCATTACAATAACATCATTCATATTTATTTATAACTAAATATTTTATTTATAATAAAATATTTATAATAATAAAATATTACTGATAAAAATGACATCAAATCCATTTTTTACACAAAATTGATAATTTTTTTACTTTTTTTATATCAAATTTAGAAATTATCCAGTGTTTCACCTTATGACAGTTTTTCGTAGTTCGCAGAATCCTATGAAATCATTCTCCAGTTATGGATGACTATTTGGTTGGAGCCAGACTTTTATGGATAAAGGAAGTCAAAAATAAACCTTATTCCATCCATGACCATTCTAACATTTGAAGGCGGCGATGCAGCGGCCGGAGCAATGTTTCTAGAAGTTGGCAATGGCAAATACATAACCGCTAGAAAATGGGAAAGAAGGTCAACCAATGGGAAGATCGCTCAGAATATTGAGAGTGGTGCAGACAATTATTGTTGTCGTCTTGAAATCTTTCATGTCGTTTGGTTTCTAGGTCAATGCCACAATCCAAGCCAAGCCAAGCCGCTCGTCATTAGTTTCGAGGCTGATGATTGATAAGAAAAAAAAAAGTAGAATCTGAACCGCAGGAAACCAATTGGAATGAATTTGCAATGATGAATGCTGCACTTCAATCTTTGATCAGGGATCCAAGACCACATGGCAATTTGATTAATGTTCGTCGATTCATAATCAACGTATCAAGTGATCAATTCATGTTGTCATATGTAAATCTGTGCAGATCTGGAAAAATGATTACTTACAGTAGAAACCTGTAATAGGGTATTGGTAGATCCAATCCGATTAGGCACACATGATCGGTCCACGCCCGGATAAATCTTCTGGACCTCCAATTATTTTTTCCCTCTGAAAGACCTATAATTATTAATTATGTTCTTTTGGTACTTCTCTCTTTTTTTTGAACTTCCTAAGATGAACATACGGGTCACCGCAGTTCGGAACCCAAACCCATGGGTTAAAATATTTGAATTGATTTATTCGGGTTTGATTTTATTGTAAAAGTATTTTTATATTCTATTCAAAATTTGTGATTTATTTTGATTTTTTTATTATTTTAAAATTCAAATTAAAATTTTTTAATCGAATTAATAATATTTTTGAGGGGTATAGTTGAACAGAATATACCAGTCATAGATTCCTTTATAATATTATTCTTTATTAAATTACGTTTATAAGCATTTTCAAGCGTGCGTATTGTTACTATTATAGTCACGCTTGATAGATCCATTATTATTTTTTGTGGATCGGATATTCGGATCCGACTTGTCCTTGATTTTTATATGCAATACATTTGTATTTATGGAAAAAAAAAAGTTTTCCCATCTTCCAAACACTTTCCTCGATAATTCTGGATGACAAATTCCTCCTCTTGTTAAGTGGTATTGGTGCCATTCCTCCACAGCCTCATTCTTTTTGACAAAGGAGTCAAGCCCACTAAGCCATATGGCGGACCAGACTCCACAGCCTCATTCTTGGAGGAAACCTCTGAATCTCTTGATACCGGTACAGAATAAGGCAATGAATGACCGACCCACAAGAACAAAGGGTATTATTTTTTTGAGCAAAGTAACGTTTTTATGAACATGGATGCTTTACAAGTTCAATGATGAAATGGAAAAAGACAGCTAAAATGGTGTGATGGCACTCTTATCTAGGAAATCGAAACAGCAGCATCCTGTGTTCATCTTGAGAAGAAACCAGATCCATGTCGTACACTGAACATTCACAATTTCGGATATTCAACTTCCTTCAATACACATGGAAAATGTTTAATAACGATATTGATTGATGGAGTAAGCATATCACTGTTATCAACTGGCAAGCCCTTAGTTTTCACAACTTTTTTAGTATCCTAGAGACTCTCTACATATTGGCTTGTAATGCAAGAAAGGTGCAAATAGAAGACAAATGGAAAACAGTTTCGGAAAATGGCTAAAAGAAATCAAACTCCAGATAATTATTTTGTTCAGGATGCGCAGCAGGCACAGCTTTACCACTTGTTGATGGCGGAGTTGGAGTCTGCTCTAGCTCGGGCAGCTTTGGGATCTCGGGTGGGCTTGCGCAGCGGATTAGCGCCCAGTTTACACCTTCAAAGAAGGGATGTTGTTTGATCTCTGTGGCTCCTCGTTTGTATGCTAATCTATGCTGTGGTTCTTTCACTAACAAGGCCCTTATGATATCCCTCGCTGAAAAACTGACAACAGGAGATTCTGGAAATCGCAGCGGTTGACCAACGACATTGAACAAGGTGGCCCTGTTACCAGATCCTTTGAAAGGTGTTTTACCAAACAGTAACTCGTACAGAAAGATACCAAAAGTCCACCAATCCACGGCACTTCCATGCCCTTCACCTTTGATGATTTCAGGAGCCAGGTATTCATGGGTTCCCACAAAGGACATTGAACGAGCATCGGTTGGTTCTGCAATAAGTTCAGGCAATGGAGTGACTTGGTTCCCCATGTCATGTTTTGGTTTTCTGTCTTTCCGGGATTTGCTCAGAAAGAGTCGAGGGGAGAAACATGTTGTGGGGGCGACACATGATGGCTGGATACAAGATGGCTCAATGCAAGCTGGTTGAACACAATATGCTGCGTTCTTCCGCAAAGGCTCACCTTCAGGTGCTGAGGACTTTACTAACGTAGGGCTCACTGTACATCTGAGGGAAAGGTCAAAATCAGAAAGCATTATGTGTCCATCTTCACGTACAAGAACGTTTTCTGGCTTGAGATCACGGTAAACAATTCCAAGCATATGCAGATATTCCAGAGCCAGAAGAACCTCAGCTACATAAAATCTGCAAGTTAGAGGTCAAGACGCAGGATTAATCAACAATCCTACCAAGAAAGTGAAGCAATCCTTTCAAGTAACATTATACATGACCAGAGATTGCGAAGATATCAACTTCAGGATTATATACTATGTTAGCTAACTACAATTCCAACTTTTCCAAATATTACAACTGCAACACTCTAGACATACTAGATGCACGATCCTTGCATTTGGAGGATTCAGAATGATTATAATTACACAGGAAATATCTGGTTATCCCAGCCTCCAATGGTCATCCCCCTTTCATCTTGTTCTAACCATATGTTAAATATCAGTGGCAAAAGTAAGGCTCCTTTGGTGACTTATAACACACGAGTATCACAAAAATGAAAGGGAAAGGCTACCAAATAATGCATACAACCTCCCCTTCATTCACCAAGTTAGCCCTTCTTAAGACATCAGTAGCCCTTACATGTTAGCACTTCTGGGAAGCTTGTATCTAAGCTGACGAGAATCCACATGAGTTGCAAATAAGAATCTTATGCACAATTTCTTAGAGCTCATAAAAGAGCTGATGGTCTCATGCAGAAGCATGATTACATATCTATGTCCTGCTCCAACTATTCTAGGGTTTCCTGGTATTGGTTTATCATAACACCAAGAGAAAATCAGTGTGTTTTGGTTTATTAGTTTGTGCCTTATCCCACTCTGAATTTCATGGTGGTCGGGTGTATAATAAATCACCAGCTACAAAGTTTGCTCAATAATTACTGCAACAAACACATCATCGACAGAATGGAACTAACAGTTTTCACAGCACAGAAGCCGATATTTAGTCCTTATTTAGGACAAGGTAATGTGCTTAGAGAAACATCAAACTGTTACAGCTTCAATGCAGAAAATGATATTACAAAAAGTTTACGGTGAAATCCCTTTGCATGGCAAAGACACTGAAAACATTACGTATCATATGTCACAAACAACAGCTAAATCAATTTGAATATCATTGAGAAGTGAGAACTATTTCTATCTAATTCTTTGAGTTCTTATAAGCAAATAAAAATTATGACTCTACAATCAATCAAGATAACACCAAGTTGGATAATAATTCTTCTATCCAGGATTAAACAAGAACTTGTTTCAACTTGGGTACTTTCAGCAAAACATGCATGAAAAAATTAAGATGCAAAGGGTGCAAATCCAATGGCTCATTATAAGTGCACAGAGATTACTTAAGCAGAGATAGGCTCATACTTCACTGCACGTTCAGAAAAATGTTTTCCTGGTTGTCTTTGCCGAAGTGTGTGCAAGTCACCACCAGGGCAAAACTCCATAACCAAGCACGAGAACTTGCAAGTCTCAAAATGGGTATATAATGTCGGAAGGAATGGATGATCTAAACACTGCAGTATTTCTCTCTCCGTTTGAGCTCGGAGAAGTTTCTTACGGCTTGCTAAAGAAGCTTTATCCATAACCTTCATTGCGAAGTAACACTTTGTCCCACTCAACTCTGAGAGATGTACACTCCCAATGTCTCCACAGCCCAACCTCTTCAGCAGTCGAAAATGGTTTACACCCAATACACCATCTTTTGCGCGCACAGCTTGAATTGCTTCCCACCGCACATCATTGGCTTTGTGAGGCTTATTGACACTGCTGCTCAAGCTGCTACATGTGCTTTCATCACTCACATCACTGCTTGTGCTCCCTCTATTCACACTACTTTTCCCACTCTCCAAGAAATCGGCACGTTCACTAACTTTGGCACTTCCACTATTCTTCGCAAGGCTACTGGTCCCATTACTAACCTTAGCTGAAATAAGCTTAATTTCATGTTGGGAATTCTTACTTTCTTGATCAACACTAGTTTCTCGTGAGTCCCTAAACCCGTTCACCTCAGCACCTGAATAAGCTGGCCCTTGTTTCGGATCAACAAGGGCCAAACCTGACGACACCTTCTCAGCTAAAGCATTGACATTTTCAGACTTATGAGAAATGGTCGATTTCTTGTCCTCTGTTGCTACCACACAGACTGGTTTCGATGCAACATCTTGTACACCAGGGGGTGGTTTTTTGGAGGCAACTGGCTCTGATATGATAGTCTTTGCAGTTTGTAAGGTCCTGCGGGATTTTCCTTCTGTTGGCTGACTACTAACGACTACTCTCTGCTTTTCTGGGGAAGCCCTGGCGCTGTGTTTTGAGGCCATTGAAAGAAAAAAAATTTGTCGCGGAAATCAGAACTGGGAAACCCATTACTCAGCACCAAGCACGACCAGTCCACTATCACTTCTACTCATTTTCATCTTCAAATCCCTAAGCAATAGAGTTGCAGACTTCCTACAATTGATCACTGTGTTCATCATCCAATAAGTTTCCACACACTACTGCCAGAGTAAACAGATAGAGAACCAGAAATATAACCTTAATAGAGCATAATCCAGATTATCACATGATCCATGTACTAAAGGTTAAATGAAACTAGTATGGTACATGGCAATAAACAACAGTTACAAGCTCAAAGCACACAAGGATTCACTTCAGATCATAAACGTGTTCAAAAAAAATTTGTTCAGAAGCCAAAATGGAAAAAGCAGGCTTGCAGACGCAGGAATTGCAGGAGGATTCAGATCAAATCCATCATCCCTGAAAGAATCAATTAAGGGAAAACTAACAAGAAATTAACATGTAAATAATTAATAAAAGTAAACGCATTGAACTCTACCTTAAAATGGCAAACTTTATTTTTTTCCAAGAAAAAGATTGGAACTTTCTACTAATAGTGAAAAACAAAGGCCAGTCAACTTAATAAGAACCAAGGCGATCTCTTCAGTAGCTCTTGAAAACCAAACAAAAACCGGAAGAAGAAGATAACAAGGTAAAGAAGAAAGAGATGCAGAAAAAGATGTAAAACGAGGAGAAACAAAGGACCAATTCTCAGGATCCAAAACCCCACAAAGACCCAGAAGCTAAAGAACAAAACGAGTGCAGAGAGATGAGGAAAAACCAAACAAGTAAATCACAAAGACCAGCTAAAAGCAAGAAGAAAAAGGAGGAAAAGGAAAAACCCAATAAAGAGAGAAATAGAATGGCGTACCTTATGGCTATAAAAGAAGGAAAAGGGGCAAAAGAAAAAAAAGATCGAAGCTTTTGAGAGTGTTAATCTGCTTTCTCAAAGTGGGGCTTAAAAGAGGAGCAAAGAGGGGAAAAAACAAAGAAGAAGACTTATTGAAGAACTGTAGAGAGAGATAAAAGAAAGAATTTGGAAATGAAAATGTGTGGAGAGAGAGAGAGGAAAAGTTTAGACAAGGGAAAAGGTTTGGTCTTTTGAGAGAGAGTTTTGTGTTAAAAGAGAATTTTGGGTCTACCATGTCAAGAAAGAGAAAACAGAGGATGATGATGGCTGTATGAAACTATTTAATCTTATTTGATTTAAAAATTAAATTAATATTAATATTTAATTAAAATTGATTTATGAAAAATTAATTGGATTTTAAATAATAAAAAAAGAAGTGGTGTTGGAAAGATCAAAGGTGGAGTCTTTGGCATTTGAGCATTGCCCTTTGCAAGAAGGCAGTTGAAATGATTTCCCAACTTCCCAAGCTATTTGGGATTGAAGAAATTTCTTATAATTTGAATTTACCTTTCATAATTATAAATTTAATATTTATGTTATTGTACTTTTTTTCAAAAAAAATAAAATAAAATAATATAATAATCAATGCTGTCATATGATTGTTAATGCCAATTATAATATTCACTGAAAAAAACCTTATGCATAATCTCCAATAATCTCTCTCTATAACAATGTCTTTTTTTTCCTTTTTTTTTAAAAAAATTACCCATTCAAAATCATTGTATTATATATCAATTCATTCATCAAATCTGATCTGGTTAAAAATTTAAATTTAAATTTAATATAA
This sequence comes from Dalechampia spathulata, assembly GCA_948192965.1. Classification (NCBI taxonomy): domain Eukaryota; kingdom Viridiplantae; phylum Streptophyta; class Magnoliopsida; order Malpighiales; family Euphorbiaceae; genus Dalechampia; species Dalechampia spathulata. Next base: position 11,600 of record CANYBF013724773.1, read on the forward strand.
ATTATCAGTGTTAAAGTTATAAATTCAATTCAACTAAAGAGGTTAAAATTAAATTCAATAATTTTAGTTAACATATTGTATTTTAATTGTAATAATTTATATATATAATTTATTTAATTTAAAATTATATATTAATTATTTTTTTAAATTAGAGTCCCTTTTATATTATGAAATTCCTGACAGAAATAGTAACACGTATTTGTAATGGTTCGATACTAATTCTTGGTCTACATCCATTTCTCATAAATTTCAACTTACGATTTCACTAAACTTAATTAATTACAATCAATATGGATTCTTCAATTGAATCCTAACCCTAATATTTTTAGGCTCACATTCAAACTTTACAATAATATCAGTCTTACAAACTCCCAATTACAACGTAATGACTAAGCATTAATCACAAACCAACCCACAATAATAAAACCTAACTCTTATGTTGTGTGAATACAATGAAATGAGAGTTTACAAAACTAGAATTACAATACAACAAGTAAACTTACTTGCTAATGAATATTGAAGTTCAAATGAAACTTGGCTCTGCAAAACTAGTTGTTAGAATTGAAAATGTAATATATATATTATAAAAAATATTCGTTAGAAAGGGTTTAAAGTTTTTCAAGTTGCGTACGTCTATACCAACTTAGAAAGTTACTTTTGAAAATGAGAGGAAAATTAGGTATGACTGTACCATGTACCAAAACGTATTTCCTGACAATCAATTTTCTTGCGAGCAACCATGGTACGCTCGTACCAAAACAAGTTTACTAACAAACTAAATTCCTGTGAGCAATGGTACGCCCATACCAACCAATGATACACTCGTATCAAACTCAAGGAAACAAAGTTAATTTAGTACAATCAGTCATATGCTTGTACCACACATCAAAGCAATTTAGTATGTCCGTACCAAAATATATACGTCTGTACCACTTATGAAAATCTACAGTAAAAAGGTAAATAACTTAAATTGACTCACACGTGACACACGCATCAAAATACTGGGTCTAACATATTATAATCAATCTAATATAATTGATTTATATATTATATAAATTAATCTAATATATTTGATAGGAGTGATTTATAAAAATAAAATAAAATAATGTAGTTTTATTATTTTATTTCAATAAATTAATAGATTAGATTGAATTTGTTCAGAATAGCAAAGCTTCTGTTACTAACTCATTTCTCCCTTCAATCATCATAATTTTATTTGGTTGATTTTTTCACTGAATTAAATCAAAATTTTTAAATCAAATTAAATTGATTTTAAAATTTTTAAACTGTATTTTATTATATGATAATAAATTTTAAACTAGAATACCAAATAATGTGAAATTATTGCTTATTATTTAATATTTTACATGTTCATATGTTGTCTAGTTGACCAAAAATATAAATAAAATAAATGTTTAGGAAATATAAGGTTTCAATGTTTATATATTTTTTATTTTTTTCTTTAATAATTAAAAAAATCACTACCCAGTTTATCATTTTTATATTATTTTATTAATATTTCCAACTAAAAAATATTAATTCATACTTTGATATTATATAACAATATAAATTTTCCAATCATGTGAGTTAGAATAATTTTTTAACATAATATTATTAATAAAAAACTTAAAATCCAATCTATAAAAATAAAATTTATTAAATATAAATTCATATATATTTTTATTTCAATTTTAATAAATATTTATATAAAAAATAAAATTATTCTTAAATTTTCAGATGAGAATAGTTTCAGAAATAAATGTTTATAATTATTGGCATGAAATTAGCTAAAGGATGTCATAAAATAAATCTAGTGTTTATGATTGGACTTTCATAAAATATTTAAAACGTGATCTATTTCATATATATATATATATATATATATATATTATTGGGAAATTAGCTATCTTTGCGAATTCCAAATTTTAAAGTAAAAAAATATTTTTAAAATTAATTATTTAATTTTAGAAGTTTTTTATGATATTAATTTTTAACAAAATATTTATTGAATTAATTTTTTAAAAAATAAGAATTAAAATTGAAAAATATCTGAAATAGGCATCAACTGTTTAATTATTAAAATTAGAGGTGATGGTATGAGCAGCAGCAGAGCAGAGCAGCAGCAGGTGGGTCAGATCTGTATCATTGTTTCTACCTTTTTAATTATTGTTTTTGAGAGTCATTAATTAAACTAAACCCCATGATTTGTCCACAAGTCAACCAAAAACCCCATCTTTCATTAAACCAAACCCATTAATGCAAAATTTATGGTATTAAATTTATACTGAATCTTTTTATATTTTATGTTAATTTTTTTAAAATTATTAAAAATGGGCATTTTTCAAAATATTTGTTTTTCTGTTTATTTTTTTTACAATTTTGTGAGAAACCCAACTACTAAAAACTTGTAAATATATACATTGTTCTTAAAGTTATGGCTTTGTGTTAATGTTGGTGTTGCTTTTTTTTCAAGAGAGTGACTGATCTTGACAAGAATCATCCACCTAACATTGTCAACTTTAATGGGTTATTACTCTTGCTTATGAAGATATTTTCTAACATGAAATCCAAAGTCTTACTGAGTCAAAAAGATTTATATAACCGATTCAATGTTATTAGATATTGAGTTAAATAAATTTTGATCATTTGATTTGATGACTAGTTACATAAGGAAAACTCACATCTATCAAATAGTTGAAAGCTCCCCCTCTTTCTATCATGTTGCATATCAAGTTGGAAAGATTTCTTCAAGTAAACAAGTAGATGTCAAATCCTACTAAATGTGGAGTAGAATCTAAAAGCATATTAGCTAGTCATGTTTTTATTCTTTTATCATAAGGACCTATTGGGGAAAAAGGATGATGTCAAGAATAGCCACATGCCATATAAGACATAGGAAAGTATAAAATGCCAAACCCAAAAAGAAGGAAATGGAAATGATTTCACATGGAAGTATGCTCACATCATGTGATCTATAGAGTTGAGAGCTTAAGAATATTAAATTGCATGACAGTGTTGCAATCTATATGATATTGGTCCCAATGGTTGATACCCATTTAGCACTTGCAACCAATATGCACAATAAGGAAAATTTAAAGAGCAACATTTACACAGAGAGATGAAATGAAAGAATAACACAAGGCATCTTAAGGGCATTGTAGAAAAAAATAATACATTGATTACTTGTTGATTAATGATTCAAATGACAGTCAGAGAGGGGGGAAATATAATAATAAATTATTTAATTACAGAAGAAATAGCTTGTTGCTTACAGCTGATGTTTATTACAATTCCTATACAGGGGATTAAATGCTTGTGGTTATCATAGTGGCAGCATGTATAAGAACCGAACTAGAAGTAGACCTGTTCTAGGTAACCGATAATCATACGTGAAAAGAGATTGTGTTGATTCAATGAGTAACGCTTTTTTCTTCTAATTTGACTTGCAACCCAACAATGACATAAAACTGTTATGTTTCTCAAAATAATCCAGAAGTACCCTAGCTTTAATGTTGTCATGTGCTAAATCGTTACATTCTTTTCCATGTAATACGAAAGAATGTGGGGGGGATAGAAACTAAGAGAGCTCAGTAATTACACGTTCACATTTATCTTCCAGAACCTTCACAGCTTCAGTAAATAGAACCTCAGGAGGCAATGCTCCAGTTGATTCAATAGTAACTGACAAGAGAAAGAAATAACAGATATAAATAAGAATATGATCTTTTTTGAAAAAAAAGACCTGTTACAAACAATGAATGCTTCTTTTGATGAATATTGATCACCCATTTGCGTTACTTACATATGAAATGATCTTTAACACGACGCAATGCCACACGATTCTCCCATTCTTCCCCTCTGATGCATTCCCTACAAAGCGTGCAGGCTCGTGGTCGAACAACTGTTGCCCTCTTCCTACCTGCTTAACGTTACAAGGGACATCAGTCCAGACAAAACAGAAAAGAGAAGTGAACTCAGGAGGTTGGATTCTTTCTTTCTAATTTTAACTGCAGAATATACGGTTTTGAAGGTTGTCCTGACAAAACTTGTTTGTCTAGCAGAGAAGAAGAGCAAATTTGAAGTTTATAAATGCCAAAACGGCATCTGGAATGGTGAACGGATATTGTCGTCCAACCAAAAATTAGGTATTGGTAATACTCAACTATCACCAAGCTATCATATCACTATGGAATTCAAGCCTGTATTTACACAAGCAAAACTTTTTTCTATTCTTCTTTTGCTATTCAAACAGCATACTTTGTGGGAGACATTTTTTTCGTGATTAAAAAAAAAATAGTTCGGCAATCTCCTTACTTTCAACCTAATGAATTTTGCTATTGATACATATGCATATGCATAGTAAAAGCAGCCACAGAAAGGGACCCGCTAACGGGAAATGCTATCACCCATATTCATGCTTAAATTCTTCAAGAACAGACATAACGTGAAGAGGAAAGATTAACAAAGAGTTTTACCCCTGCCAATGTCTTCAACATCAAATACATTAACAGGGCATTTCTTCTTAAGTTCTTCAGCAGTCTCATCTTCGACATCTTCCAATAATACAACCTACAGAGAAGGATGAGTCAAAAGGAGAAAATCATGTCATGATTTCAGTCCTCAAAATGAAATTACATTGTTGGGAAACCATCCCTCACCTCAGGAAGCATCCGATACCAAGCAGTAGCAACAGGGGACCATTTTGCATGAGTTTTACCCAAGCCTTTAACAGCATGAGCTTCAAGCTCAATTTCCTGTAGAAATAATAAGTAAAAATTCAATAACACCAACTAAAACTAGAATAAAACATTACCAACGCATATTCTCAACACATCCATATACTTTGTTAACCAAATAGCACATAATACAAACAGGAATATGGCGAAGGACCTCATGGTTCTTCAGATAGTTTGAGGACTTTGTAATCAAAACAATCTAACAAAATACAGACATTTGACACCAACTTGCAAGTCAAGGAGGTACATTGTTATTAACTGAAAGATGTTCAATATCACCATAATAGTGCTGCAGGCACCGTAATAAGCAAGGGAAATTATCTTTTAAGTAGATGTATGAAATAGTAATTGGTCAAGGATATACAAAAGCAAAAGAAAGCATAATCATATATTTAGCTCCATTAGAATTGTCGGCTTGGAGTATCCTCAGAGGCAAAATAAAAAAGGATCAGTACCAAAATACCAATTTAAATGATTATGGCATAAACTTTTATTCTTACAGAATTATCACCAGCACTTTCGACCACTCTTGGCATGCTGCAATATTTAATACATAAACCACAGAACCAGACGGTATTTCATTTGGAATGGGGACAAAATCCTTCATTTTTTTTACTCTACATGAAATAGGAGGTTTTCATAAAATGAGATGAAGAAGCACAATGAGCTGGTTCTAAACAAACAAAACAGTAGAATTACTCACCTGGCCAGGACCAAGTTTAGCAACTATAATCTTGTCCTCTGACGGGCTAATTGGCTTTGGTAGAAAATCTTGTTTGTTACTAAATGAAGTATAGGTGCTGGGTTTTGAATCAACTTTTTCTGATTCCTTGATTAATTGACTACCTTCTGGTAACCACACCAATTCTTCAGAATAAACTGCAGCATAAATTATGTGGTCAAATATCTAAAAGGGAAGAAAGTGGGAACACAAAGAACAAATTTTTTGGCTAACTGAAGGAGTGATTAAACTCACCAGAACGACGAGGCTCTCCCCGTTTGCATTGAGCATGAAGTTTGAAAACAATAGTGTTCTTTTCATTTGGAGTATCATTTGCTGTAAATAAGAATGAAAAGAGGGGGAAACTAGGAATCAATTAAGTTGACAGGCAAGAATGTGTTCACATGTTTATATTTGTCAATCAAACCTGAAAGATATTCAAAAAATCTAGGGTCAGCATTGATTGGAATGAGACCCAGTCTGTGAGCAAGGACTTCATCTTGGATAAGAGAGGTATTGTTTGCAATAAGGACTTTTTCAATAGCCATAGTGGGAAGCTGCATGTGCAATGATCAAACCAGCATTCATCATCCTTGTCAATCAAGACATAACAGACAGGGGAAACCACAACTAAAAGCATAATGAAAATTTCTTTTCATACATGTGAAAAGAAAACATTAATAAAATAGCACACTAATGGATGGTAAAAAGGATATTCTCCTCTTTTCTCTAGCATAAAACTTAATGCATTTGCAAGGAAAGAAGCATGTGATTCCATGAATTAAATGAACAATTGTAAAGATAAGTAAATAATAAAACAATAGATCAAACTTATGAAAAATGCACTCCGCATTTTCTATTATGCCAAAGCCTATAAATAGCCCTGCTATTTTACACCATTGCTCGTAAATTAAGGAGGTTGTTTTTAACATTATCTATGGTATTGTTTACACTCCTAAGGTTTATCTCTAAAGAATAAAACAGAAGCCTCAATGTCTACGATCTAAACATACTAAACACAAAATCCAACCTTTTAAAGTGAACATTAGGACACTGAATAATAATAATAATAATTATAATCATAAAGGACCTAGAACTGACCAAGAAAATAGGAAAAGGATCTCAAATTGGAGAATTAGTAAATAAAGCCAAGCATTAATGAACTCATACAAACAATATAAGCCAAAAAAGATGATAAGGCATAACAGGCTTACCTCAGAAATGAGAATCCTCCGAAATGCATTAGCAATTGCAGCATCAATACCAATTATATCAAACTCCATATCATCTTTAGTCAGTCGAACCACTTCAACTTTGAAGTTATCACGGAAACAATCTAACTGCAAACTGTTATCAACTCCCATCGAAGCATAGGCTCCAGAATACATTATGTTATCAGTCTGCATGGACCAAAAGCTTAACGTATAAGAAACGTGAGAGACAGAGCCATTAGATCCAAACCACTGACACTTGTCTAATCACCAATAAAATTAAAGAGCATTTAAATTTCAAGTCTCGAGCTTTCAGTCTATCCAAATGTTTGTATCATGATCAATAAAATACAATTTTCTTTAGTTTTACAATCCCCAATATAAATTAAAATTTTCATTACTAGATTTTATTGAAAAAACATACTAGGAAATCAAAACAAACGTCAGTTCAGTAGCATAAAAAGAAAAAAAAAAAAAAACGGTTGCCAATGACCAACATTGACCTTATAATTATAAGCATAGACAGCACGTAACCTCACCATGGCAAGCAAAACAATAAAGCTCCACAGAAAAAATTCAAACAGCTATGAAGTAATTCTCATAGTTCATTTCAATTTTAATGCAAAATACCTCCCTGCAAGTATAATTTGAAAAGGGAAACTAAATCCTGACAGCCAGTGAAAATTGATAACAGTAATCAATGACATGGAATCAGTCCAAACTATCAGTAACAATACCAAGCTAGTTAAGCGGAAACCAAAAACAAAACATTCTCAATAAACATCAAAACGTTCCAAAAATGATGAGACATAATTGACACCGAATTGCATAAAAGTTAAAACCTGCTTAAGTCATTATGATTGCAAATTAAACATTATAAAACAGAAAAGGGAAGGGTGAGTGAATCGTTCATACATGAATAGGAGCATCTGGTTTGCAAACAACGCGAGTTCTTTGAAGCTGGAGATGAGGTGGCAGCTGACCCATTGGGACATCTGGTAAATCCCATATTGAGAATTTCTTCTTCTCCTCTGCTTCTTTTTCGTTTTCTGGTTTACTTCCACTCATTCCTTCTTGATGCTTATTCCTTTTCCTTTATCTTTATTAATATGATAACAAAAAAAACCTTTTCAAAGTTGAGATTCTGAATTTGGTGCTGTGATGGTCATAGGGTTTAAGTGATTGAAGACAGAAGCTAACGGCAGGATTAGGGTTTTGGGAGGCAAAAAGGCTAATCTGGCCCCTAACTTTAATCTAATGATCAATTTACACGTAAACTGGAGAGAATGGATTAGCTTACTCCAATTTTTAATAATATTCAATTCAATGTTGATGTAACGTCTATAATAAACAAATAACTCGTAATTTTTTCACCATTTTCTTACAATTCATGATTTAAATATTATAAAGAAACTCTCCAAATAAAAATAATATTTAATATATATATTTATTTATAATTAAATCCATATTCTAAGTTAAATATTTGATTAAATAATGAAATTGATATGTTTATTTTGTGTAACAGCCTCATTCCCTGAGATTATGGGAAAATTGTTTTTCTTTGTTAAATATCATATATCATTATTATTCTTATTATTTAATATATGATTTATGATATCAAATAAAAATCGAGAAAATCACCTGCGAGATTTGGAATTAAGAATTTCAATGTGGGGTTTTAAAATGGAATATGATTAATCAAAGCGTATATATTTGGATTTTAAATTATGTGATTATTAGTTTTATCATTTGAGTTACCCTTGTTCCACTCATGAGATGCAAATACCATCATCTCCTTGGTCTCCAGGCATGGGGTCTTGTGATCATTGATCACACCAGATTTCTGCTCCCTCGCCGCCACAAATTACATAGCAATTCTATCTTTTTACAATTTTCAACCAAAGAAAGTTCAAATTTAATCACAATTCAGCTATTTCCTACTAGAAATACATCTTACACTGGAATTTCTCAGGCCTCAACACTCCCCCACCCTAAATAAATACACATAATTGTTCCACGTTACCACTTGCATATCCAACGATGATAGTAATATTGCAAACCTCACATCTGTCGACTTGTTTTATAAATGTCCAGGCCACGTTATCGGATTACTCCTCCCTTCTATCCATGCCAATGCCACTCGATGATCCAAAAAAATCGTTGACGGCTCCCAATGTGAAGAGAGAAAACAACAATACATGTGCACTGTCAATTACTACAAAAACACCCAAGTGTTCAGAAAGTGCCCTCCATGACCTTACATTACAGACCTACTTATGACCAAACATCAGCACTTGGTTTTGCTCGCCAAAAATGTAATTGAAAATCTCGACCCACTCTTAAGAATTAATTCATTCAGTAAACCCATTCAGCATAAAATCAGTCAATTTTTTAACGTCAAAACATAAAATTATGGTAAAATTTTCTTACGGAATGGTGGCTCATCTAAAACACTTGCTAATCCGTATGACTCTTTCCAGGAATCCAGCCAAATTTGATAAAAAGAGATATCAATGGCAAAGTCCAGGTACCACGCTGGATGGATAAGATCGTAGGTATGAGCTATGGATTGTCTATCTAATATAAAAACCAAAACAGAAAAGCAACAATCTCCAAGATTACTACGGTCTAATACAAACAGACTAGTTTAAAACAACCAGAATATGGGACACCAAACACTATGTTCAAGCAAAAACCAATCGGACTGTCTATAAATACATAGAAGAATTATCTAATAGAGTGGTCCTCTCGTACTTAAAGGCTTAAGCTTCCTCAATCGCAGTGATAAAGACTTCTAGTGCATGTGAGACGGTGCCTATCGATTTCACAAGGCTTTAAACTATAAGACTCTTCGGAACTTCTAGGCAAAGCTTAACCAACTGCATCAAACTTCATTCTATCTTGCATAAGGATGGTAACGACTACTGCCACTATAGCCTCCCCTTCCATATAGACCACCTGGCCCTCCATAACCAGCACCTGGACCAGATTCGTAACCCCTACCATATCCTGTTCCCCCATAACTTCCATACCCGTCACCTCCCCTGCCATAACCTCCTAAACCACCACCGCCATATCCTCCTAAACCACCACTACCATAACCTCCACCAAATCCACCACCACCATAAGGTCCAAAACGACCAGAATAACCAAGGGTAGGTTCACCCCGATAACCTCCTAAGCTACCCCCTCCAAGACTTCCATAACCTCCACCCAAGTCCTCACCATCATTACCATATCCGTACCCACCAAGTCTACCACCCAGACCCCTAGGAGTCCTATAGGGACCAGGCCCAAACCCTCCATCCAATGACTCATAAGGAACACCAAATCCACCATAGCCGCCATTGTAAGAATGGCCCCTAGGGTTGCTATTGTATGAAGGAGCAGGTGACGGATTTGAGGCTTTCTTTGGTTCAGCTTTCTTGATCTCCACCTACAACAAAGCAGCTTAGTTAACCTAGGTTCTGCAAGAGGCAAGCTATCATTAGCCATTTCCTGGGATCTATACCTGTAAAGATCTTTGTAGCTATATTAGTAGAATTATTAAAGGACAAATGAAATAATAGAGCTTCACTTGATTCAAACATCTAGAATATACAGTAAATGAAAGAGGGACCATAACCAAACAGATACAAAGCAAAAATTTATCCAACACCACACAAAAGGATTCGTTTATATTATTGTTTCTTTTGTACAACTTGAACAAGCTCACCTGAGTACCATCCATATCAATCATGTTCCCATTGGATAACATTTCATCTACAGTTTCCTCATTGTCAAAAATAATAAACCCAAATCCTTGAGAACGATTAGTTTCATGATCACGTATGATCTGGTGTTCTATCACTTTCCCATACTTGGTGAAGAAACTCTTGAACTCATCTGAAAGTTTGGAGACACTGATTTAGAAAAAGGGCAAAAAAAGAAACAGAAAGGGGAGAAGGGGGAACATATTTCATTAAACAATATTGTTCTTACCTTCAGAGGTTGACGATGGAATTCCACCAACAAATATTTTCTTCGTCTTAAAATCTTTTGATTGCCCAGAACCTTTCGGGATAGTTCTCTTTATTTCCACCTATTCCATTTCAATTGCTAAAAATTTAGACACTGAACATTACAACAGAATTCATAAACAGAAATCAGAAAATGTCTGATCACCATTCGCTAAAAGTGAATTTTCATATTAATAATTTCCCCAGAAAAACAAAGCATGTAAAATAGACCAATTGATGTAAGCCCATATTTTCAATTAGATACAAGCAAAACTATAACTAACTTCACGAATTAACGCCAAAATCAAACAAAAACCAATAGATCAAACCATTCAAACAAGCACATATAAACACACGAGATCGTGTCACAAGTTCAAAATTTACCTGCTTCCCATTGATAACATGAGTATCCTCGATAACTTCATCAACAACTGAAGGATTAGCATAAGTTATAAAACCAAACCCTCTAGGCTGACCCGTGTAACGATCTTTCATGATTACTGAATCGGTTATTTCACCGTACTTCGAAAAATGCTTAACAAAAGTAGCTGCAAGATTAATTCAATTCAGTGTCTCCAGTGTATACATAAGAAAATTAAAACAATCCATATTTCCATAACAAAGGAAGAGAAAAAAGACTTACCATACGTTGTGTCTTTAGCTAATCCTCCAATAAAAATCTTCCTAGACACGTAAAAAACGATGATCAGCACACAAAAAAATCACAAATTTCTCAATTTCTGACTTAACCAATCAAAACTTAGGAAAAACAAACAAACAAATTACAGGAAAGAGAGAACTACCCGGGGATGGCACCATCGCCGAAGTGAGGATCACTGCTTCTCGACTTCGAACCCATAGAGCTTGACTGCTTTCTTAACTCGTTTCCTGACGCGGATTTGATAGATTTCTTACGAAAATTTTAGCTGCAAGAGAGGGGTTTCTCTTTATTATTAGGGTTGCGGAGGGGACGGAATAAGAATCCGAGAAGAAGATGAATTACGGTTTTTTTTTTTAACAAAGATTAATTATAGTTTACTACGAATTGTCGGAAATGCCATTGGATTTTTCTTTTTCTAATGACAGACGTGGGCACCGACCGACTTTCATCTGGATGCCACGCAAGAAGCGTATGTCTGAATTTTAAAAATAAATATATTTTCTGTATAAATTATGATTTTCACATATATTTTAAAAAATTGATTAAAATTAAAATTAAAATTAAAATTAAAATTAAAATAATAAGGATTCTCGATTTACTCTCAAATTTTTATATACCAATTATTAAAGAGATATATATATATATATATATATATATATATATATATTATGCAAAAAATGGATGAATATTTGGAAATTCAATAATTTTAATTGAATATTAGTTTTTGGTTTCTTGGTGTTAATCGAAAGAATATTCGTTGATTCATGTAGATTTTGAAGCACGAGGGGATGAATCTTGGAGTGCAAGTAATCCAGATCGAAGGTTAACTTAACTTAGTACCTAAGTTGTTCATTGTCAACTGGATATTTACCGAGTTTGGTCCTTAGAAGTTGAATTCTTCCACAAGACAGTACAAAGACTTCGTACCATCATCCTCCTGCTTTCCCAAAATCCTCACCTTCATAGTCCAAATTAATATCATCCTTTTTGGTATTAATGTAGTTGATTTTTAATTTTATCTAATTTATGGAAAGTAAAATTATTTAAATAGATTTTCATAGCATAGTTTTTTCAAAAAATTTAAATACGTAAATATATTTATTTTATTTATTTTTACAAACTTATTTTTTATAAATGTAATATATAAAATTAAATTAATGAAAAATGTATTTTCTCAAAACTTTTTAAATTATTAATTAGAATTATATTGCTATTGCGAGGTCAAATTTTATTCTAATAAAAATCAAAAGAATTTAGGACAAATTACAGTAAAAACGAATTTAAATAAAAAATATAATTAAAAATGATGATTGTATTTTGTAATAAAATAAAATAATAAAAAAAGGAAAAGGGTTTGAAGCTATAAAAGGAGGAAAACCTACCGCAGGACCTCCCAAATGTTAATTAGTATTATATTGTTATTGTTATTGTTAGGTTAAATTTTTCTTATAATCAAAATCAAAATCAAAATTTATTCATCTCTTCATTTCTCTGTCCACCGCGACAATACTCCCATCCTCGACATTAATCATTAGAGAAATCTAGCCAAAAAGACATGAGCAACAGCGGCGGCGGCGGAGGTGGGAATAGAGGTGGGCGTATTGCTGGCGGCGGTGGTGCTGGTGGTAGCGGAAGAGTTACCATACCGGAAACAGTACGGAAAACCATTTTAAATATAAGGGAGATCACCGGAAAGCAACACACTGATGAAGATATTTACTCTGTTCTTAGAGATTGTTCTATGGATCCTAATGAAACCGCGCAAAAGCTGCTGTATTTAGGTTAAAAAAGGGAGAATTTTTTTCTCCTTCATTTATTTCGTTAGAGTTATGCTTGTGTGATAGGTTTTATTGGGCTTGATCTGTTTGTAGTTTGAATCATTGTGTATTTGTTTTTTTAATTTATGTACTTTCACATGTGTTAACTTTCTGAAGTTTAGGTTTTTAATTAATCAACTGTTGAGGTAATTTAATCGGCACTAATCATTGAGAAAGAGAGATTTTCTTTGGATTTTTTTTAATGCATGGTTTTTAATGTAAGAGTAGCTTGTATTGTTGCTAGTCTTATTCCATTTGAGCTAATGTACATAGCTTTGTTATTATTGTCTCTATAAATTAGGCTCTTTGAACTTAAAAATAATTCGAGATTTGTCATTATAGCAGCCTTAATTGGTCCTCTAGTCTAGGAGAGTTGTCATGAAACAGTTTCCTCTGATATTCACCGTTTTTAGAAGTTCAAATGAGATGTTTATTGCCCCACTTATCACATATTTTTTATGTACACTGGGATTGCAGATACATTTCATGAGGTCAAAAGTAAGCGGGAACGGAGAAAGGAGGTAAATAGCTTCTTCCACTTTCAGAAAATTGCTCTGTAAGAATTGTCTGCAGACACATATGATCTTGTAATGCCTTTCTTCGAGATAGTAGAAGCATTCACTTCTTGTTCTTTCTTCATTTTTCACCTGGATCTATGATGTTGACCTGCATACGACAATCTACTGATATGATGGAGATTCATATAGTTTGCCTGAAAGACTAATTTACAGTCTTATACATTTATCATTTTTTTCTGAATTGATTGCTCAGTCTCTATCATTAGATTACTTGCAACATATGCTGGTGCCTAGTTTTGAGTGTCCTCGGGTAAGGAAAGCAACCCAAATGATTGCACAGACAATAGTTAATAAAGTGTTTAGTCAAATTAGGAGACACTAATAAATATCTAATTTATCACAACATTTGTTTTCTTCATTAGTTTTGGTGTTTCGTTTGTTGAAAATCATTTTATAGTATTGTGCTTGTGTTATGCAGATCCCAGGCCCTCAGGGTCGAGGGGCTAGGGGCAGTCAAGGAAACCGTTCTTCAAATCCTATCTATCCTGGTACTCCCAATCTTTTTTATTCAAATTATGAAGTGTCACTCTGAACTTAACTATCATCAAATCTATAAAACAAATACATGTTATGCTACCATGCCTTTAGAATGGAAAACCTATTCGACTTTATATTGTCATGATACTACATTGGGTGTGTTGATATCATCCTCTCTTCCAGTAGCATCTCATGTTCCTTAAGTCATCAGTATATACTTATCTAGTAAGAAGGTAACTTTTTTTTTTTGAAACAAGTAAGAGGGTAACTTGAAGGCATTGATTTGTTTCATTTGCATTTTTCTTCAACACTTTTTTAATTACAAAATTGGAAAGGCTTAGGAATTGTGAGTTTTTCATTTAACCTCGTCTAAGTGCTTGGTACTCGATTGATCTGATCCCAACTAGATGAAGAGTGAGGGTCGTAGGAGTAAAATCAAGGTAAATCTTTGATAAATCTTGCACTTTGATTCTGTGGAAAGAGATAATCCACATAGCTAACTTCAATGAAGTTAGGATAAAGACATATTTCAGTTGAGTTAGAAATTGTGAAATCATCAACTCTGTGAATTGCTTACCATTAGTTCGCTAACTTGTCCATTGGTGTACAAAACTGTTCTTACCAGATGCTGTGGGCCGGAGAAATGCAGCTGCTCGAAGGGAAAATGAAGTCAGCCACATGAAAGAGAAAGGTTCTTCAACCTTGTTGCCTGCTGTGCAGAAAATAAATGGTGAAGCTGCAACTAAGGAAGCAAAGTAATTGGCTAGTTTATCTTCTTTAAGCTATGTTCGTTATTCTAGGGGAAAGCACAAAAATGTTTCCTGCAATACAATTCGTTTTCACTTAATGGCTGCTTGTGGTTTTTATCTTAACATTTGAGGGTCTATGATTTATACTCATTCGATAGACTCAATTAGATCTTATAATTATGTACACAATTATTATTGTTTTTAGTTGCAAATCATTTATTATGTGATTTAACATAAGATTAACTATCACTGTCTTATAACTGTCTCATAACAAATAAAAGTAATATAACATTTCAATTTTATCAAGAATTTTAAAAATGATGTCTAAAATAAATTAATAATATTTTTAGTGGTTGCTAGATACTAGATTTATAATAAATGACTAGATACATGATTTTAAATTTTAAATATGTATTATGTAAAATGTAATTATAAAATCAAACTATATCTCTGACTGGGGTATTAAAATGTACAAAAACAAAATCATAACATAGAACATAGTTTTTGTACTGTTCCCTTGATCCTATTTGGACTTATTTGTACCGTTGTCTATCTATTGCAATTAATTTACATTGTCTTCTATTGTAGGGCCTCGGCAGGAGTCATACCTAATGGCTCTCTGACTTTACCTAATGGGAGTTCTGGTCCTCGGCTTGGCCACCCACAGTCACCTAGAGAAGGATCTGTCAGTATCATTGAAGATACTCTGGTGGTTGATGCCAAGAAGACTGCTAAGGTAGCTCTGCTGCGAGCTGTGCCTCCATCTCCACCTAATCAGTCAGCTGAATCTGTGGTTCAAGTTCATGATGGAAAGATGACATTGATTCTGGATCCTGTTCCAACTCCCATTTCAGCATCTGTAAATGAAGCCTACTCTTCTGCTTCAGAGCCAGTATTGGCACCATCCATGACACAACATCATGGTACTGCGGATAAAGTTGAGCTTGAAGTAAGTAGCCAGCAAGGAGCTGCCGGACAAAGTCAGATGTTGCCAGATGTTGGGTTAGGGTTTTCTAAGCATGAAAAGGCATCATCTACTGTTGTTAACTCTTTGAATGAAAAAAGTGAAACTTCTGAGCCACGTTCAGCTGAAACTAATGAGTTATCTATAAGTCAACAGCTTTCTTCTTTGTCAACTGATGACAGTTCTATAGCTGTTGGGTCATCCACTGGTGGTAATCATTCATCACAGGAAACGGTCAGCAATTTGACAGGTACATTCTGCTTAATTGTCCATGGTATTTATTTTTCATTGCTGAAATGTTTGTGAATTATGAATTTTTTTCATCACTGGTAAAATCTATAGAAATTTCATTGCTTTGTGACACTGAAACAAGGGGTTTTAGTTTTTTTTTTTCCTTTTACGCTTTTACTTTCCTGTAGTTTACTGGTCATGTATTGATGCAGTGGTCTCCCCAAAAGATGCACGGGCTGAAGATAGTTCTTTGTTATCACCTGAGCAAACTGTAACTAACGGACATGTTATATTTCCAAATCACTTTAAAGTCCCAGAAGCTTTAAAAAGTGCGTTGTCTTTTGGAAGTTTTGATACTAATTTTGTCGTGGGATCAAGTGCCAGTGGCAATGGTTGCAACATTAATTCTGTAGAGGCTGTTGCATCGTCACATGGAACAGATGAAATTGCCAGAGAGCCTTCTTTAAGGTTGGTAATGATCATGTTATGTCTTCAACTTGTCTGAATAATTCTATGTACAGATCTTTGACATATTTGTTTGTAACTCATGGATCGGTTCATAAATAGAGTACTTTGGTACTTAGCACAAGCCAATTGGTTTTGTGTAAGATGGATACCAACCCTATTTAGGGCCACTGTTATGAGTTTGTTGACCCAACTCTCCTTTTGGCCCATGAAATTTCTATAGGTACCAACCCCATTTATGGTTACAGTTGTAAGTTTGACTCAACACTTATGGTTACAGTTGTAAGTTTGACTCAACACTCTCTTCGGTCGTGGAGTTTTTATATAGTACTAGAGCCTAAGATAGTCAAACAATTAAATAATCCTGATTTATGTTCAAAGATTTGAGATTGGGCTAGCATGAGTCTAGACCTGTTTGTGAATTCAAGGCCTCTGTAATAGACCTAGATGTTTGATGGTTAACAAGTGACAACTAATTTAGACTAGTTGCACTTAAAGGGGAGTGTTGGAGTATCTCACATGAAAAAGATGTGAGGAATATAGGTAGTATTTAAGTGGAGTTGATTGGTATTTAACATAAGACAATTGATTTTGTACAAAATGGGCATCGACCCCATTTATGTCACAGTTGCGAGTTTGGCCCAACACTTTCTTTGGTCCATGGAGTTCTACAGTAAACATCAGTTGTCTTGTGACAAGCATAGAAGCTGAGAAAGTAAACTACATATTACTTTCACATCAAAATGTTGATGTGTTCTTCAGGTCTGATATGGTTGATTGTGTTATGTAGTTATTCCCTCTATATGATATTTGCTCAAGCTGTTCTCGAGTATTTTTTCACCTGTTATGTGATGCTATGGCCATTATTTATAACTTGTAATATTTGTTGATTTTGTGATATGGTTTACCATTTGTTTGGAGAGATCAATAAAGGAAAGAGAACGGTGGACTTGGTGGAGACCGATAAAGGGATCTGAAAATGGCTTGCAATAAATTATGATTTATATGTACTTGGGACATGATTATTCTCTTTGACTTGAGACCAACAAAAGGATGAAAGAAAATATATTTGCAGTAAATTGTGTTTTACTTGTTTTTGGAAGTTTTCAAACATTTTTTTTAATACGATGCTTTTAGCAGTCAAAGTACGTCTATGGTGCAAGTGGATCATCCTGACCAATCAGAATCTCCTCAACAAGTGAGTGAGGAATTGGGCAAGTCAGATGGCAATGTCGTGCCCACCACAGACGCAAAATCTGATAAGTCAACACAACAGATATTATTGCTTCCAGAAGGCCATCGACACCCTGCTGTTCATATTGCTCCAAACTATGGTTTTGGATTCATGCCACAAGTGCAAGGGGGGCATTTTATACAGTTTGAGGGGCACGAGACTCAGGTGCAGGCTTCTTTCTCTATTCTGGCTTTACTGGAAAACTCGAGTTTGCGGTTATTCAATTATCAAGTTCTTATTCTTACTAATGGTTGCATTTACTCTTGTCCAACAATTAGGTTTAGACCATGGTGTACGAGAGTTTATTTTTGATAGAGAAAAAGAGGGGGCGTTGGTGGGTGTTTGGGCGTGGGGTGTTTGGGAAAAAATATTTTGCAGAGGCTTAGGATCTGTCCTTTCTCTTTTGATTTTGAAGGAAGAACGTAGTTTACTTTTGTTGATTATTTGTTTTGATTCTGTTATTAGTTCTGAATTGTGCCTTGCTGAGATGCAGAGTGAGAATCCTACAGCTTCATCTGGCCCCAGTCCGAGTCTAAGTCCTACTCCAGCACAAAATTCAGTTGCTGCTTCTCCACAGTCACTTCTTTTCAGGCCACCTTATCCTCCTAACTATTTCCCTTATGGGCATTACTTTAACCCATATTTCTTACCCCCAGTGCACCAATTCTTAAGCCACAATGGGCTTCCACAACAGCCATCAACTGGCAACCCCTATCTTACACCAGCAGCTCCTGCACCAGGCGTGAAGTTCCCTCTTCCACAATTCAAGCCAGGAACTAGCACCGGAAACTCAACGCCTGTTGGAATTCAAACCTTATATGGTTCCTTTGGTTCCTCTCCCGTTGGTATAAAACCTGTTCCAGCTGTGACCTCTGGAAGCAATGCAAGCAATGAGGATCTATCAGCATCGCATTTGAAGGAAAGTCAAATTTATACTACAGGACCACTGGTTGGTTTAAATTTCTATATCTTTTGAACTTCATTTCACCATAAATTGATTGATGCTCTACTTCATTATTGCATTTCTGTTGATTTTTCGTTTGATGCAATGTGAAACTAGAATGCAGAATGACTTTTAACTCTTTGCCATGGTTTAGTATTTTCTTACTTCATACTTAAAATAAGATATTGTCATCAAGTGTCTATACGGTTATTTTCTGAGTGATCTTTTGTTTTCAACTTTTATATCTGTATTTACTTCTGTGCTACAGAATGATGTTTCAGCTTGGATTTCTCCACAAAGCCAGGATATATCCAGCTTGCACCTCAATTCTTTGTATCATCTCACTCCTCAGGGCCAGCACCTAGCCTTCTCCCATGCACAGCCTGGTCACAGCCCCTTTGCTGGAATTTACCCACAAATGCAGACGATAAGTGCTCCTTCAACCGTTAATCCACTTCTGCAACAGTCTCAGGCCTTGTCTGCAACTGCTGAAACTGTGGGACACCCGCCTGGAGCTTATCAACATACTCAACTTGCACAAATGAACTGGAACTCTAGTTATTAACAGGTGCGAAACCTCAATTGTGACATCAGAGTTGAATACATTGACAGATGTGGATTAAAGCAAAGCTTAAGAGTGCTTTTGAAAGAAAGATGGCCTGATCCGAGTGTAAATACAAAGAGCGGCCAAGGAATTGTAGGTTGATATCATAAGTGGGGGGGGGGGGGGGGGGGGGTTAAAGTTTAAAAACTTATAGTAAAAGAAATTTTTAAAAGTTTAGATTGGTTTTTTGTTATTATTTTATACAAAAAATTTTATTATAAAT
>CANYBF013726732.1:0-10000 GCA_948192965.1 Dalechampia spathulata
TCCTGGCTTTTTTAGTTGCTCAATTGAGTTGACTAGATGAGCCGGGTGGCGACTCCACGTTATTTTCTCGACGCGATCTGTCTAGTTCCTGTAGTAACTCAGGGGTCAATATTCGCGAGAGCAAGCACCATGGCATCTCACGCCGAACAGCGTGCAGCATTCCCGCGTCCGGGATGTGCTACTCTCACACTAGGGGAAGCTACTTATATCTTATGCATAAGAGTATATAGAGATAGATTAAGGAAGCTAATGGTCTTTTATAGTCTACATACATAAACAAAGTGCTAAAGAGGTTTAGCATGGACCTTTTAAAGAAGGGTTATATTCTTATGGTTCATGAGAAATATCCTTCTAAGGATTGATGTCCAAAGATACAAGAGGAGAAATATCGCATGACTAGGGTTCTATATGCATCTACAATTGGATTCATCATGTATACTATGTTATATACTAAACCTGATATAGCATTCTTATTAAGTGTTACAAGTAGATTCCAATCTAACTATGAAGAGTTCCAACTAAGAAACTATAGTAGCTTGAACTACAAAGGTAGAGTACATTGCATTATCAGATGCAACTAAGGAAGCGATTTAGATTAGGAAGTTCATTCATGAACATAGAGTAGTTCCTTATAATGCTAATCTTATTCCTCTATTATATGATAATAATGGAGTTATATCATATGTAAAGAAGCTTATGTCTCATCAGAAGTCCAAACATGTATTTAGGAGATACCATTTGATTAGAGAGACATTGATAAAGGAGAAGTAGAAGTTAATAAGGTTTCAATGAAGTAGAACATGATGGACCCTCTCACTAAGGCATGGACATAGAGCAAGCATGATAGACATATAACTTTCATGGGTTTAAAGTTCATGTAGGATTGGCTCTAAGATAAATGGGATTTTATTAGTGTATGCTCTAGAGCATCATGACTCACATATAATTTTATAATTGAATATTTAATCAATAGATGCATTATTCATTATTTTATATACTTGTTTTACTTAGAGTATTAAACTCAATAATGAAGTCTAAGATATTGGAACAATACAAGAGAAATCATAAAGAGTGTATGATATGAAATTCTTATTATATACAAATGTTAAATATCTAAATTATCTTGATCATAGTATAACTAAGATTGGACATTATTAATGTGGGTAAATCATCACATGTTGTACTTCCTTTAAGGGGTGATTCTCATTCACTATGATATAATTTATCTAAAGTAAACATGCGGATGAACAATGTAGTATCCATTCAGTAGAGACATTACTAGTGAGATTTCATATAGATGACTAATCTATGTCTATGAAACATAAATCTCACTAATATCAATAGTGTAAGTATCCTTAGACTTGAGATATTAAGGTTATCTTAATTATGGATTGTTATGCTTTGACATATGTGCTTTATTCCTCTAAAAGAGGCATTCATAGTTGGAAGGTTGGGTATAGTATGAAGTAGTTGAAGATATTTGTATATCATCAGAGGATTCATCATCCCAGATTAAATGTAGGGGTTTTATCTAAATGATTCATATTTTAATCTTTGATTCAGGAATCTTTAACCAAAGTATAATGCTTGAAAATGAATATGATTTATAAGGGCATTTTGAGAATAAAGATGATGGTACATGAAACATCAAGTTTAGGGCATAATCTAACATACTTGATCGTTGATTATTATGCATGATTAGTTGAATGTATGATGTGTTAATTATTGAAGGTGCTAAAGAATTAAATAGGAATTTATGCATGATATATATGCTAAATTAAGTACATGTTATAGAATTAATTAGACGAGTATTAATTTAATTAATGATAGTTAATGTAATTTAAATTGATATGTAAATATATGAATATTTATAAATTATGTTATTATGACTTTTATTGAATAATATACATGCTTTAATAAATAAATTAAAGTATATTAATTAATACATAGTATGTATGAATAAATATACGATTCTAGATTGTTCCTTGCATTTTAAGCTTAAGAGGAAGAATTTAGTGTGGGTGTGTGCATGATATGGATGATTACCCATCCTTATGATTAAGTGTAATGATTACCATAGTTGAGTTGTAAATTTGGAGAGTGAGGTGTCAACTTAAGAAAGATAGAAGGAAGGGTGCATTGCATGTCTAAGTAAGGTTTACCGCATGGAATTAAGGCTTAGTCATATATAAGCTTAAAACTTAAGAAAATCATGTCATTTCTTCACTTCTTCACTTCTATAATTTTCTTTCCTCTCCACTCTTTCTCTTCGCTCTTCACCAAATCATGCCAAACACTTCTAGAATTCTTAGTTCTTTATTGCATGCCCTCTTGGGAGCTACCTTAGCGTGTGGAAGGGTGTTTAGCATGTGAGTTTTCTTTTGGATCTTGCATTGTGTGGTTGTGTTTGGAGTTTTGGGTGAATATAATTGCTGCCTAGGAAAAGAGCTTGCATTTTGTATTATTTGGGTTTGTTAAAGGTGGGTATAGATGTTGTTAGTTGTGATTCATGTATATGTAACGTATGAAGCTTTTATAATGTGTGTTTTGTACAAAATGTGTTTGATAACTCTAATGTTGTATCCATTGTAATATGCATATGTAGTTTGTGTATGGTGAGTGGCGTGGATATGTATGTTATGAGAGACTAAACCTCACATGTATATCTTGTTTTGTCATTCATGCATGGGTGTTTAGTGAAGGTAGAAGGTTGGTTATGGTTTTAGGTAAGATACTTAAGGGTAATGTAGTTGCATAAAGCGATTGCATGCATGTTTCAAGCTTTATAAATGAAGTTAATGAAATCTCTTGTTATAGTTATTATGGCTGAGTTTAATGGTTTAAAACTACTGCCAAAATGATGATTAAAATATAAAAGTGGTAATTTAAAATAATAAAAACATAATTGGTGGAAATTAAATTAGTAAGATAAAAATTTAAGATTCATGCCTAAGCTGTTCTTGGGGCAGTTTTTAAGACTTGTGGCAAACTCAACTTTGAAGAACTTAACAATTAAGTTATGAGGCATATAATATATTTTTTTGAAGCTCTATAAGTTTACTTTTTTATGAAATTGGTTTGGCTTTAATTGAAATTCATGTGATTAGTGAAAATAGGTTCAAAAAATAAGAGGTTTACATGGTAATTTAAAGTTGAAAATTTAAAACAGTTGAATTGCATGAATTATTTACATGTCTTAATGATCAAATTATTAGGCTCATAATATATGCATTAAAAGATCTTTAAATCTACTTTTTATTAGTAAAAAGATCTAAAATTTTAGAAGTCATTTATTTATTGAAAAATGGTAAGAAAGACAAACTGTATTATAGTTGAATAACATAATTTTTGGATGCTATTCTAATTTAATTACTGATGAGCCATTCTAATAACTAAAGGGTTAAAAAAAATGGTATATGTTATCATGATGTTAGAAGATGAAGTTTATGATAAATATGGATAATTAATTAACTTCACATTATCTTAAAGGATTAATTATATGGTTATACAATCTTCTTTGGGTAAAATGTTTATGATTGGATAATTTATCCTTATGATATGATTATATGAATGCCTATGATATGAAAAATGAAATAGGTTACATGTAATCTATATTTATGGTTGATTAGAGTATTGAAGATGTGTTGTATTATGATTAGGTGATAACATGAATTATGAACATATTCCTCCAATCAATATAGATAAAGGAAAAGCGGTGGTAAGTTTATGCTAGTTATGACGGTTTATGTTATTGTGATGGTTTGTGCTATTAATAAGTTGATTCATTTAAAATGAATCAACCAGTAAGCTAAAATGTTTACCTTAATATTAATATGTGATTATGTTTTGATTTACGTCCTTTAACAGGGAAGGACGATGATTATGAGATTCTGTGCAATAGCAGAATATTTGATTGTATATGATTGCATAAATAATTATTCATGTAGCATGTCATTTTCATGATTTCATTTAACATGGCATGCATGTTGGAGGCATAAGGGAGGAGGAAAATGAGTGATGTAAGGATATGATGATGTATTACCAAAAAGATAGCAGAACACACATGTGTACCAAAAAAAATAGTGGTACGGTACTAAGCCACATGCATGGGAGAGACAAAGAAGGAGGAAAATGAGTAAATGGTGAGGAAAAAGGGGAGCTCAATAAGAAACAGAGGGAGGCGATAATGTGTTACCAAAAAAAATAACGGAACATGAAAATACCAAAAAGATAGCAGTATATGGCCAAGCTAGAACAATGTGCACATATATATATATGAGAATGCTAGGCATTCATGATTATGATACAGGAAAAATAGAGGGGAATGCATATTATGATGCATTCCGAAAAGAAAAAGGCATATTCCATCACATTCATGCATGTAGACATTGATGGAATGATTATGCAGAAATCAGCAACTGAATGTTCAAAGGTGATATATGAATGATGAAAATGATGTGGATATCATGTGAATTGCCTTGCATAAGATGTTATGATTGAGTTATATTTATAATGAAATCTGAATGAGTTTTGCTTGCAGATAAGATGTTATATGAAAAATTATATAGAATGATATGCTCTATGCTGTGATATGAATATTTCATACTAATTATTTTACTAGCACCACTAAGTTTTATACTCAATGTTTGTTAATTGATGAACGTAGGCACTAATGGCATGAGAGATCTTGAGATTTTAGGGCAGCAGTAAGGGACTTGAGTCAGTTCGTCAATAGAGGTCTTGGACTACTAGACAAGCTCTTATTCCGTGGCTCATGCAACTTACCACTTTGTATTTGTACTATAGCAGTAAAGATACTAGTGACATTGTGTATTTTTGCTATGCATACATTTATGACATGTTTTTAAGTGGTATCAGAATTTACAATCTTTTGGTTAGTATCAAAACTATGGAATTGAGTTATGCATGCTTGAGCAAATTTTTATGATGATAAGGTGAAGTTATTTCACTATGTATGTTATGCATGCATGATATGGTTTCATGTCATTTGGTTAATGAATTAATGATAAGCATCCCTTGTAGGGTAATTATCAGTTTTTGTTTAGAGGAGATTAGTAGTTACACTACGGGAGGCATGTCATACCAGGTGAAGGGTGTGACAAATGCATACTCAAACCTAAATAAGATAGTGGATGGTGAAAAGAGTTTATCGTAGTGGTATCTAATATATAAAGGTGGTAGTCAAACTATTAATCTCTTGATATTTAGATAGTCATGATGTATGACTAGACATCACTCATAATTTACATAAAATATTATTAAATAAGATTTAATAATGTTTCTATATATTACCAACATATCAAGAACCTAAAAGGTCACATATTGAAAGTTAAAAGATTAGAAATTATGAATGGATATTGATTTACTACGAGATATTATTTCATGATTATTAATATAACTTGTATTTTATATATTTATAAGGTTGAGTATGAAAAAATATTTGATTTGTTACTAAGATCATGCAATTTTGATAAGTGCAACTCCAGATATGAATAATACAAGTTTGCTTATGCATATGTCACATGACTTGCTTATGCATGACTTTATTAAAATAAAAGGATCATGTGAATGTCATATTTCTATTTATGGTTTTAGGATGTATCAAGCACATCACATGTTAACTGGATTAAGCTAGCCTATATATCATGACATATAAAATATCCAATGTAGTTCCAAGGGTATGTAATTAATTTGCTAGAAAGATATGAGATTGAGCATCTCTGATCTTTCCCATATCACCCTTAAGCTAATGAGGTAATTAAAGTAGTTAACAAGACCATCAATAAAATCCTAGCTGAAATGGTGCAAATTTATCAGGATTGGCATGAGCAATTGTCATATGCTCTGGTTTATAGGATACAAATTGTATTACCAGCCAAAATGGAGCTTATAACACTTTGGGTTATCTTGGATGCTCAGTTACATAAGCTGAGTAGAAGAGAATTAGGTATGAATAGCTCATAGCTATTGATGAGAAGCGGTTAAAAACTTTATATCATTTACAAGTTTATAGAAAGTGCATAGTTATTGCGTTCAACAAGAAAGTCAAGCCTATAGCTATTCAAGAAGGTAATCTAGTTTTGAAGCAAGTCAAAATGGTTATCTATTAACTTGTATAAGAAATTTAGACATGATTGGGAATTTGTTAAGAAGATTATATTTAAGGGTGTTGTTCATATTTTCAATCTGAAAGGTAATGAGTTCTATTAACTAGTCAACCTTGACTAGTTGAAAAAATATTTTATTTATAGCAAAGGGTAAAATGAAAGCTGAAAATAAAAGGAAAAGTCTAGTAAGCTGAAAACCTACCAAGGTGGCTCATGTAAAAGTTAATATATAAGAAAAAATGATTATTCGATGAGTTGAAAATCCATCTAGATGGCTCATGCAAAAGTTAAAGCTCTTAAAGCAAAAGGAGAGTGTTAAAATAATCAATTAGAAAATCTTGTAAGGAACTGGTTAGTGATGGAATTTAGGTTTAATGCGTATTGAACATCCTATACTAGTCTTAACATCTTTCATGTAAATATTTTAATCTCATTAATACAAATGGAATGGTTATTCATAAACTTAACCATAAGTAATACTAGTCATAAATAAAAAGCATGTCTTTTTTTATTACATATAATTTTATTACCTAAAAATCTTTGCAAAATAAAACTTTACGTGTGGCATATAACCCATAATTTATATTCACATTTGTAGCAGATCCAACTTTGAGGATCTTCACTAGTACAATCCAACAATAGGGCTAAGTCCTCTTTACATGCTCTAGGAAGTAGAATAGTAGTTATCGTCCCTTAAACTCTAACAATGACTAATGAATAATCTATATGTGGTCCTACTGATGATAAACTCTAATAGGATTGTAATGAGTTCAGGCTTAAAATCTCAACAGCAAAAAATAATTGATGTAAGTCCTCATTCTCATATATTGAATGTGCCATCAATGATAGGTCCACCTGACCCAACTCTCAGGGTTCGTCCCCATCCACTTAACCCAACTGTCAAAAGTCAACATCCTTACCTCGTCAAAGGCGTAGCATCTCCTCCTATGACTCTAAGGAGTGTATTTTTATGAATCATCAATTAATGGTAATAGGATCATTGGCTTTTCCTTAAGCCAAATCTATATAAAAAAAAAGATCAAACAAAATAAAAAGCTTGTTGAGTTGATAACCTTATAAAAGGATACTTAAGTAAAAATTAGAGTGGCTCATTGAATTGAAAACCCAAGGATAGTTTAAGTAAAAATTAAGGTCTTTGAAAATTCATAAACACCTGATGAACCAAAAACCTCATAAGAGGTGATTTATACAAAAATTAGGTAAGAAATACAATTCTTCTAAGTTGAAAACCTGCAAAGGTAGCTTACAAGTTAGATATGAAGTAGTAACAGACTATCACTGAAGCACCTAGATTAACTTTGCTTTACTTTGTCTAGCCTAAGGATCGTCTCTACCATGATCATTGGAAAAGGGGTCTGACCTTACTCCATCTAGTTGACTATCAAACCAATCATCAAATCCTCATGATTGGATGGGCCAACAAGCAAAAACTATGCTAATGATATGAATACAACTACTCGTAACCATGAAAGAGTAGTCACCAACTTATGATTGCATAGCCAGACGATGGTCATAAGATCCACAAAGCCCTTTGTAATCAACAGTGAGCTAATCATGGTTGGGCTAATATTGAAAGCCCTAATCAAATATAGGATCACTTAATCGATAGGCATTGAGCATCATCATCATGCTACGTGAGATCCATAGGATAATAACAATTCCTCATACATCAAATCCATGTGTCAAAACTAGAAGATATGCATCATTGGATCCCAGAACTATATTACTAAATGTAAAAAAGAAGAACTGATAAAGACTTGTTGGATTATCTTCAAGTACTAGAGATTAAACTCACTCAGTCAATCTTACTCAATATCACTCCATTAGTGGATGGTGGTACAAAGAGCAGATAATTATTACTGAGTAATTATCTATTCTTATAAGGAAGAACAAATATGTAATGTTTTAGTAGAGGAATAGATACAAAACACTCTTACATAAGAATGAAAGTAGCAAGTAGCCAGATTTGGGTTTCATTAGTATATCCAGAAGATAAAATGTTTAAATCATTGAGAGTATCCAAAACTTCTACACTCATAGCTCGAGTGTACTAGGCTAATTAACCATGCAAGGATATATTGTTCTACACTACTTAATGTTCTAGTATAGAAGTTATAGTTTATTATGTCATGCAAATGAACTTGAGTATCACATCTACACTATGCATTATCATCACCCAATTACCCCTTATCAGAACTAAGACTTTTGAGCACATCAATATTGTAGCACTCCAAGTGAGCAATCAACCAAGTGATGTTTCTACCCATCTCTTGAGTCATCTAAGCATAGCAGTCTTGATCTTCTCTCTTAGAGAACCAACTAGTCTGCGTTGCAAAATCATGTAGATATTTAAGCCAAGCATATGTGCATAAGCATCATGAATATAATCATAACAGGTACATACCTAAATGTTGAGCATCCCACAATCTAGTCAACAATTAAGTCACATCGACCATCACATCCTGAGGCACCTATATGGGTCAAATAAGGTCAACTCAACATAATCAAAAGCATACAAATGCACTTTAGTTGCTTACATGAGTAATGTTTATTATATCAAACTCTATCTCATCCCTAATCAACATCATAATGAGTGCCGCATGTTATCCCTATCTAATATAACATGTAGCACACATTACCTTTATTACAAAACATACGACATACATTAGCCTCTTAGTACAAAGTGCAAGACATAGTTTAGAAAATTTCATTTTTCATTTGAAATTTGCTTGATTTTCATAAAAATTAAAGGGTATTAGTAGCATTCATAGTCTCATAATGACTTGAATGATTTAAAACCATCAAAAATTATTGGATTTCTGCTTGATTTTAGCATCAAAATCAATTAATTAAATTAATGTCATTTTAATTTAATTCAAATTTAATTTTGGGATGATGGGTTAGGTAAAATTTAAATTAATTTTTGAATGATATCCTAGATGATTCTAAAATTATTTTGCCTATTTTCATGAACAATTTCATCAATTCTAGTATTAGAATTCATTTTTCAAAATTTTTCTAATTAATGCCAATTAATTACATTTAATATTAAATTAAGGATGATTAAAAATAATTTTAAGATGAAAAATATATTTAAAAGAGTACTCAAAGAATTTTGGGAACTTTCTTAATTATTTTTATAACCTTTAAAGAGCTTGTTAATGTATTTTGCATAGAACAATATCAAAAAAACCCATTTTTCAGACTTCCCAAGACCTTGTAAAAATAAATTAAGCTCGTCATTAGCTTGGATTGATTATAAAAAGTCTCAAAATCATCATTTTGCATGAATTATAATAATTGCAATTTTTTGCTCATGAATTTTAGATCATGTATTTTCAAATTGTGTTATCCAAGATCGAATTTTCCATAACTGATTGGAGTTGCTAGGACATTTCTTAATGTCCAATTTTATATCATTAAAACCCTTTTTATAATAAAATAGATCATTTACTCTACTCCATTTTTGCATTCCCCCTATTTGTATTTGTTCATCCAACATTTATCCTTATTCTCCCTAATCCTTTTCCATATTTTATTATGTTATCATGTTATACTTGTTGCCATGCTTTATTTGTTATCATAGTATTATATTTTATGATTTACTCATGTCGATTAATGCAAACTATTTGCCTAGAAATAAGTAATCACTTAATATAGTAAAATTGAATATGTAGCTGTAAACAAATAGATTTTCCCCATCCGAACCCAATCTTTAAAGAGTTTAACTAGCACTTATATTATGGATCAGTTGAAATATTTTCCCAAAACAATTTGAGTGGTAACTCCAAATTACAACCTTTTACGAATCCGTATCATTCCTTAAAGGAGCCTCTTAGGAAGTTTGCACT
>CANYBF013730491.1:0-21684 GCA_948192965.1 Dalechampia spathulata
TCCTCTAACATTCAGTAGGCTTAGAATCACTAAAAGGGATAATCGGTAGGGTTTAAGGAAGGTTTAAGCTGAAGAAAAAGGTAAGAAACTTGTGGAAAATGCTATGTTTTTACCCTTAAAAAGTCAAATTAAAGTCACGTATGGCCGTATGGAAATTGGTACGCCCGTACCGACACCAAAAGCCTGATAACCCTAAAAACCTGCGAGTTACGGTACGGTCGTACCACCTTTTGGTAGTCCCGTACGCTCTAATTCCTGCGAGCTTGACTGACAACTAAATTTCCTGCGAGTTGGCGTCTGGCTGTACGACCTCTTGGTACGCCCGTACGCCTTCCCAAGGCCAAAATCCCTAACTCCCTCTATCTCGTACGACCGTACGGCCAAACCGTATGCCCGTACCACCTCTGAAAAATGCAGTACATGCCCATTGGCATGCCTAGCTCGCCCGGAACCTGTCCCAATGCTTAAATAACCCAAACACACTTCCAAAAACATTCTAAACCTCATAGCTACGCCGTCCCTCATCCAACCGAGAAGACACGCTTCCCCATAAGGTGATGACATCCAACCTAACCAATAAGCACACGCATAGCAAACCAAAGCAACACATTCAAACATAAGCACTCAACCATCATTCTTCAGTCATAACACATGCATTATCATATAAACATAATCACGTCACATAAAACAGTTACGTCCATACGCATATTCATACACATAAACCTACGCGTATATAAGCATACGCACACCCTAGCAATTCTACAAACATACACTCATACATACAAACTACTAGGGTCCTAGAAGCGGGCGTAATAATTCTTGCTCCTAATTTCAGTAATTTAATTAAGCTAGAAAGGGATTGAGAGGATTAATTATACGAGTAAATATTCCTTATTAGATTTACTAAGTTTAAGTTAGATTAGATGAATTTAAGTTGGTTAGATCACTAATGATGTTGATAAAACTAATAAAATTCAAGTAAAGCTTATATTAGGAAATTGTATATGACAGATTTGATAAGATGAATGTACCTTGATAGAGAGAATAAAACTAATGTAACATATTTAAATATAGTTAAAACTAATGTAAATGGAAGAAATATAGTTAAAAAGTATATGTATAATAATTTAATTGAATAATGAAAATATTTAATACATGACTTAATTATTATAAATAGATATGTATAATTAATGGTTGAAGTAATTTGGGGAATTAAACAAAACTATATTCTTAGATAAAAGGAAATAAATAATCATTACTAGCTAATATTAAAGAAATCTACACATGAATAGTGAAACATATTCAAGATATAAGTAGATATATTAAACATTTGTAAATAAGGTAATTGAAAACCTTAGACTAAATGGAATTATATTAAAGTGTATGAATTGATATTATAATGTATGAACTATGATTATGAAATTTATTTAAAATTAATCTATTTTACTTGGGATCAATGAGGGTTGTGAGTGGATGTCAATACTAGAAAAAGCATGGATAAGGAGAAGCTCTTGATAGGTTTTTAGGTGGAAGGGTATGCAAATGAACTAATCTCATACATGAAGAAGAGAAATCCTAAAACTGTATAGGAATAAGGCTGCACAATTGAGTGATTTCAAGATTGTATAAGTGTGAGACTACAATTGAGAATAACTTACGAGATTTAACAAGTAATATCCATATAAAAAAGGTGTACTTACCTTTTTTATGCTCATTACATAAGAATTTCATAGTTAATCGTGTTTGACTTGAAAAAATTATAATATGGATGATCTCTTAAGAGATTTTCTTATGAAGCATGTGAATGAGGATAAAACATGCTAGAAAGGTCTTGTATTAAGTTGTGGAGATAGTCATCAAATCAAGTCATTATATAATTGAAGATTTAAATATTAAAATAAATATGAATTTTGGTGTTAATGAACTATTATATGATTTTAAGAAAA
This sequence comes from Dalechampia spathulata, assembly GCA_948192965.1. Lineage (NCBI taxonomy): Eukaryota > Viridiplantae > Streptophyta > Magnoliopsida > Malpighiales > Euphorbiaceae > Dalechampia > Dalechampia spathulata. The sequence goes on from CANYBF013730491.1 coordinate 1,947, forward strand.
CATTATAGAATTGGGGACAAATACTAGTTGGTGGATAATTATGATTATAGAAGTGTTTTGAATTACTTAATAAATGAATTTATGTGAAGAAAATTTTTAAAATATTCAAAATACAAAGGAGATTTTGTTGGAGTTTTGGTTGAAATTATAATTAAATAAATAGGAAATTAGGATTATAAGTGATTATTATGATAAAGAATTTATATGATTTTAATATCTTATTTTAGCAATTGATATTGTAGAGGAGTCAACCAAAAAAAGGATGGAAAAGAGAAATTGATAGAAAGAGGTATGTACATGATAATATTTCCAAATTTAATTAATTTATAAATATGTTTAATTATTAAATATTGTAATTGATATGATTTAATGTCTCATGATTTAACATTTGATTTAAAATAAAATGTGTTTCATTTATGCTAGGTGATTTAATATTGTTGATGTAATTGAACTACGAATATTTTGATGCTATGTTGCTACTTTTTTAGAATGTGCAATAAAAGCATGATTTATTTGTTTTCATGGATATCATTCTAAGAAATATAATATGTTATAAATATAAAAATAATGTTTTTTATTTGGATGTGAAGGATTAGAAAAGCATAAGATCCCCATTAGAGTTGATGAGTGTTGGAATCCTCTCTTATGGAAGATGTACATATTAAAGAAATATTACATGAGATGAGTGTTTGAATCTCCTTAGAACAATAAATTATAATGAATATTGAAATCTCATAATTCAAGATAGATGAATAAGATTTTAAATAAAGTTTATATTATCTTAAAAAGAGATCTTGATTGATAGTTTTGAAAAAAAAAGAGGTTTAGATAGAATCTCAATGATTATTAGTGACATTGTTAGTTGTCATATATATATATATATTTGAAAATGACTTGTTTGGTTAATTATTTATATTTAATATTATGATTTGAAGTTATATTTTAATTACTTATTATGTATTATTGAGTTTATACTTAATGTTAATCTTTATGATTAACATAAATAAAGAGAAGATAACAATTAGTGATTAGCATCTTGAGGATCATAATGTCAAATCAAGCGACTTGATATTTTGTACTATATTAATGTATATATGTTTGTTCATTACAAACTTAAGTAGTGTATATTGATTTATGATTTTCATCACTCACTTTTAAGTCGATGCATTTATGTTATAAATATTTCAATCAAATTCAACAATTCAAACATATAATTTTTATATTGATAAACTATGCTTTATATTCTTTTTGCTTATAAGGTTTTCAAACTAGTACGATGATGTAGCATGTAAACTATATATATATATATAAACATAACTTACAGAATTTTATCCTATAAATATTTTATTTATTACTCATTGTTAATTTTAATTTAGTCTTAAAATGGGTTGATGGAAATTTTAAAATTTTCAACTATACTGTCTAAATCATACATTAAATTTTAGTAAAGATAGTAGAAATTTGATAAATAAATTAGGTGAGATTTTGGGAGTAGTTTTAAATTAACTCTAAGAAGGTGATGAGTTTGAATTTTTAAAGCTGGAAGTTGTACTTATTACTATTCAATTTTGTATAAAAAAATTAAATTGAATCAAATGAATTTTAATTTTTCAATTTTTATTGAATCGATCATCAGTTAGTTAATAATTCCATAGAATAAGATTTTTAGATTTAAATAAAAAACTATTGTTTTTATTTAATTCATTAAAAATTTAAAATTATCAGGAATCTCAAATATATATTGAATATATAAAATCAACAATAAAGAAAAATAAAATATTATAACTAAATTTAATTTTAAATTAAGAAGTAAAATATCCTTATCACACTAAGTTCTAGCTAATTCCATTTTTTAAAATTATATTAATTATTAAAAGAATTAATAAATAGATATTTGAAATACACTGTTTAATTCAAAATATTTAGGAATCCAGAAATTTCAGTTTTGTGATGCTTTAAAAGAGCCACACCGCATGAGACGCGTCGCCGCTTAATGCCCACCACAACTTCCACCTTTTTTTAATTAATTTCCTTAAATTCATACCCTATTATTTTACTTATTTTTTATTTTATTTTATTCCAATAATTGCTTTTTCTATAAAAATAACAAATTTAAAAGTAGACCTTTTTTTTATAAATCATAAAAAATCAATACGTTGATTTATTGTACCAAAAATAACAAAAAATGGACAAATATACCCCTCAAGTAACCTCTAGAACCTGTCGTAGATCTTGTGTGGGACCATGAATATGGGTGGCAAATTACCAAACAACCCTTTCTGCCATCTCTTTATATATATATTTTTTAGAAATCCATTAAATATAACAATTTATTTATACATTAGCATATCTACAGTTTCAATGTAAGACGATACTTTAATTTTATCTTTAGTCAAAATTTGGTTAAATGGATTTTAATGTTGTCTTCACTCTAGTGGCAGATGTGTAAATAAGTGAAATTTTGGGGGGTTGGATTTGTCCTTATACTGAAACAACCATGACAACGACTGATCATATGGATGTTCAACGAGACGATATTTTTATTATTAGTTTATAAATCCATGAACTAATTGAACATATTCATCGGGAAATTGAAAAGCAGTTCTTTGACAAATCCCTAATTGGGCTACCCCGTTTAGACTCTGCACTTATAATTGTTTAACTTTTTTTTTTTTCTCTGACGTTTATCACGCTGTCCGTCTTTTCATCAGGTAAATTGTCTTCCTTGGTTTCTCTGCTTCATTTGGGTGTTTTTTTTTTTCCGATTTCGAGCTTAACCCTAATGATATATAGTTGATTAGGGATAGAAATTTAGTGGGGTTGAGTTGATTCATTCGATTTTAACTGAAATTGGTTTTTTTTGGGCTTAAAGGGTATATTTGTAGACGGTGAAGATGGAAGCTGCAATAACAGCTACCGTTAGGTCTCCGGTTGGGTTGCATAGACCGTCGGCATCTTTTGGCAGAAGGATTTTTGTTGGTGCCGCCAATGGTCGGGATTTTGTGCGATTTTCTACCAATCATCATTTCCCAATTGAGGTACCTACGGCTTTAGGGTTCTGCGATTTTTTGAAGCCGTTATCTATGAAAACTTTTTATCTTTTTTTATGTGATTCTACGCGATAAAAGTTGTAATAAATGAAACAATCCAGTCGAACACGACTTTCTAGGAAGTTCATTTGTATTTTATTGATGTATGATGTGTGCTGGGAAAGTGTTTGATAAATGTTTTCGGCTTTTTTTTTTCCCGACAAATTGCAGCAATATAGTTCAGTTTCATACAGAAAGCCAGGAAATGGACGTTTTGGTTATGGAAGTAGGAGATATACAGCAGTTAGAGCATCCGCTTCATCAGATTCTACAGGGTCGCCAGCTCCAATAGCTCCACTTCAGTTGGAGTCTCCAATTGGGCAGTTTTTGTCTCAAATCTTGATGAATCACCCTCATCTCGTGCCAGCTGCTGTCGAACAGCAACTTGAACAGCTTCAAACGGATCGCGATGCAGAGGAACACAAGGAAGAGCCGGCTACTACTGGCACTGACTTGGTATTATACAGGTTAGTAGCCAAATATATCTGGCCTTTAAGTTTCAGTTGTCATTTCATAGATTTCCTTTTAAGAGTTTCTGACCATGAGTTTCTTTTTGAAATTATTAGGAGAATTGCTGAGGTAAAGGCTAATGAAAGGAGAAAAGCTCTAGAAGAGATTTTATATGCGTTGGTTGTGCAGAAATTTATGGAGGCTGATGTGTCTTTGGTTCCCACCATTGCTTCTTCGGCTGACCCATCTGACCCAGTTGATGTCTGGCCACAGCAAGATCAAAAGCTTGAGCGACTTCACTCTCCTGAGGCCTATGAAATGATTCAGCACCACTTGGCTCTCATTTTGGGAAATCGGGTGGGAGATTCAACTACATTAGCACACATAAGCAAATTAAGGGTGGGGCAAGTCTATGCAGCATCTGTGATGTATGGTTACTTCCTTAAACGTGTTGATCAGAGGTTTCAGCTCGAGAAGACGATGAAAATCCTCCCAAGTGCTGTGGATGGTGAAGAGAGTAATATTCAAGATGCTGCAAGGCAGGATATGAAATCTGGTAGTGCAGAGGCTGCCTTTCAAGCAGTGGCTTCTCACCCGGAGGTGGCTTGGTCTGGTGGTGATATAAGTGCTGGGGGGTTCGGCGGTGGCACTAAGCCCTCCAGACTCCGGAGTTATGTGATGTCCTTTGATGGGGAGACGCTGCAAAGATATGCAACCATACGATCCAAGGAGGCAGTTAGTATCATTGAGAAGCACACGGAGGCATTGTTTGGAAGACCTGAGATTGTTATAACACCTGAAGGGACGGTTGATTCCTCAAACGATCAACTCATCAAGATCAGCTTTGGTGGTTTAAAGAGACTTATTTTGGAGGCTGTGACTTTTGGTTCTTTCCTTTGGGATGTCGAGAGCTATGTGGATTCAAGGTATCATTTTGTTATGAACTAGAGTAATGTTTGCCTACATTTGCGGTCAAAGAGAATTCCTTGCAGCTGTAGAACTAACCAAATTTGAATTCTGTATTATGAAGTATAAATTTGTTGATATCAAAGTAGTTATTGCACTGATGTCTTGTATATAGTTTTGTTACAGCATTTTATATCTTCAATTTGCAAAGACTCTGTATTTTGCTTTGTGTTTATCCATTTTCTTTCTACTACTGCAGTTTCTTGTCATTCATCATTAGGATTAACATCCACAGATTTTAGCATTCTTATGTCAGGATTGCCGCATTTATAGCCGTCAACATTGTTGACAATTCATTTATACTATTCAATAAAATGATATTACAGAAATTGCTTCTTATCATAAAATGCTGAGATTTACTGAAAAATGCTAGAATTCCTGATGCGTCATGGATGCACCACTTCTCCTTGCAAATTCTATATAAGCGTTAGGTAATCATGCTTAAAGAATGATAGGACCTCTTCCTTTTTATCCAACTCTTTGATCCCCTACTAAGACATGCTGGGCTGCGTTGTCTTCTATTCAAGTTCATAGTGATTGGTAAAGCAAATTAGAAGCACTCCATTCAACTTCATAGTGATTGGTAAAGCAACTTAGAAGCACTCCATCTGTGCAAAACCTGGCCAAAAACATCATAGAATGCAAGCATTGCTTCTGTCCGAGTTAGTTGCACCGACATGAAACCTTGACCATCATAGAAGAATTTAAGATCTCCTCTGTTCGTTTCTGTAAAGTCTCCCCTCCATGCTTTAGATCCTGCTCCACTTGTTAGAAATTGTATCGGGCTGCCACAAGTTTCCGAGCTAGTAATGTTTGACAAAAGTTCTCTCTTTCAAGCATCAAAATTACTTGCCTAAATCAGGTTAATTAAATTGACAAAAATAGAAAAGCTTATATGCATCAAGTTCGGGATCAAATGAATCGGTTTTACCTCTGTGTATCACTTATATGCTCTAGGCTATGGTCATGTCCATTCATGTAAAAATCAACATTGTTTGCCTGCAAAATAGCAGTATTATCTGTAAGTTGTTGTATCTAAAATCAGATGAGAGCACGATGCTGATGCTAATGCTAATGCTAGCTTACCCTGAGGATTGGTAGAAGCTTATCTACAAGCTCTTGGGTGTCACCATGATGTCCAATGCTTCTAATTGCATGATGACCCACTACTATTTTCCACTTGGCATTTGATTTGCTTAATGCAGATTCCAAATCCTGCTTAGAAAAATGAACAAAAGATTCAATTAACTACTGATTTTAATTGAAAAACATTCAGATGGAAGATGGGGAAAAGAAGAAACCTTTATAAGGTTAGCGACGTAAGATTTGGGAGAAGAAATGCCTCGCCAGTCGTAGTTATGACCCTTTGCATCAGTGAAGTAGGCTTTCACAAAAGGAGTTGTGTCCGCAAAGAAAATTTCTGCTATTTCTGTTTTCCACCAAAATTATGAAATCTTCTATAAATCAAACCATACAGATCCAAACCAGGTTGATTCTTTAATGGCAAAATCAAATAAATCAATTTTTTCCATCTTTTCCGATTAATTAAAATATTTATTTCACCATTAATTTTACAGAATATAGAACATGTATAAGAGTTGAAATCAGAAATGTCAAACCCGCATCGACAATGAAAGACCTCAAACAGAGCCATCTGCTATCTATTTTCCTGAGGTGGGAGCTCAATTGCGCTTGTGCATTCCCTCTGTAATCATGGTTGCCCAGCACTGCTTCATTCACATATTCCACAGGTTATTTGCTTTTTCCATTATTATTATCAGAAGCACAAAAGGGAGTATTCGATTTTTAGAGAAATTACCACTGTACCACTGCTTTTGCAAGCTATTTGCAGTGTAGATTTTAGTGAAGGATTCTTCAAAGGCTTGATCATGTTCACCACTCAGTCCGTTGTCATAGAAATTATCCCCTGTGGATACCACAAAATCTATTTCCAGCTCCTCCCCGATCCTTCCCATCTACACATTCTAACCCAAAAATAGTTAATACATCAAACACATGTTCACTTTTATTTCAAAAATCCAAAATATATTCGAATACGAAACACAAAGAACAACAACATAATGAATAAAAACCTGAAGAGCAACTTGAGATTGGTTGAAAGAACCTCTCCTACCCCAGTCTCCAATGACCAAGAAGCTAAGAGAAGCATCACTTTTAGGTGGCTGTTGAAATATTTGAAGCTCTGCATAAGCAGAAACCGCAAATAACCAAAACCAACATGATAATCTCAATCTTCCCACCATTTTCTTTACCTCTTTTGTTATATTATGATACCAGATGCTAATCTTATGAATGAAATGATCCTAAGATATTAATATATATAAGAAAAAAAAACCAACAAGGCTGCCTACTGACTGCCCTTTCGAGTTGAAAGGGAAAGCTTGTTTCAAATAGATAATAAGCTTCTTATGAAATTTCCCAAAAATAAAAAACCTAAAATTCTTAAACAAACTTGGTAAATTATTCCAAGGAAACTTCTCCAAAAAAATGTATTTTAATTATTTTAATAGACTGTATATTTATGAAGAACGTTTTGAAATTCATTGATTGGGAAGAAGGCAATGGAATTGAGAAGCACAGGACATTGAATGCGCGGTGCAACCGGAGAATAAAACGGTGCAGACCGAGCTGCAGGCGGATATCCGAATATGCCATTGGATCACCTCTCGGCCATTGCACTGGATAAGGAATATTCGGTCTTTTTCTTTTGGATGTCTGCAACTACCATCATGATCATAATGGCTTCGTACTTGTGTCATAAAGGGACTAATCAGGGAAACTTTGACGACAAAAATTTACAAAAATTTATAAATAAAAACAAAATATATTAGTGATAGTCATAAAAATCGAGTTAAATTCTGTAATTTTTTATATTCAATTATGATGAAGAGGTGGAAAAAATTAAAAATAAAAAGATAAATTATATTATATTATTAGATTTGGTTTAATATCATTATTTATTTATTTATTTAATGAATAATATATGAAATTTTCTTTATAGGAAGACAATAAATGATTAAAATCAAATAACAAAGATTATAAACTTAGCTGGCATTTATAATGAAAAAAAAAAGCTTAAAACATAAGAATACATGAAAAGAGAAGAAAAAGACCATTTCATATTAAAATCCACAACCAACCAAACCTACCCGCTACTCTTCAAAATAATTTCAAACACTTGCTCTCCTATTATTTATATCTTAATATTTCTTTTAAATTATAATATTATGTTTTTTTCATAAAATAATAATATATTAAATTTTTATTTCAATCATCCTAAAAATCAAAAATATAATTAATGATAAAATAATTTTATTTCTTAATAATTAAAATAAAAATATAATAAAAAATATATTTAAATTTAACTAAGTAAAATAATTAATATTTTTTTATTTTAATAAAATTAAAAATGAGTAATTGAGATTTTATTATCCGAATCATCAACATAATATCGTGTGGATAACAGGATTACAATCGTAATACTGAAAAGATGAACACGTGGCGTGTAAGAGATGATGATTTGGCCAAACAAGCCACTGGTGTCCCGCCAGAGGAAGTTTCTGAAAAGGCTTGTATTTGGTCAACTAAAACGAACTACCCCCCTTAAAATAAAAAAATTCAAATCAAATCAAAGATCCAAAAAAATTTGAATCTGTGACGAAGAAAGGCTTCAAAGCAAGAAAATAACAGAGAAAATGACGACTCTTAACGTTCCTCCCAATCTTACTTCCCCTAAAGACGATGCTATGCAACTCTATCGCGCTTTCAAAGGTCACCCTCCTCCTCCATCTTCGGTTTTTTCTTTAAATAATACAGCTGTATGTATATGATCATGGAGGTTCTATTTGAGGTATGATTGCTCCACAGTGTAATAAATGATATATATATATATGTATGTGTGTATTATAGCTTGTGATCGGCGTTTGTGGTGCTTTAGAATTGGAACAATAAGAAGTTTAATTGTTATAAGCTGAAGATTTGTTGATTGAATGATAGTGGCCAAATAAACGTTCATATTCTCGTCTAATGATAATCTACGTTTTTTTTCCCCTTGGGCGTGATCCGGTTTACAGTATTAATAGTAAAAACATTCGACTAGAAAATCACGAATTGCCGTTATTAACAAATTATGTGCTTCGAAATGCTGCGATTTTTTTGTATCATTGCAGTATTGATTCCTTTGTAGAATTTAGTAATCAAAATCCAATTTCTAGTGAGAGATTCAATAAGTGAAGAATAATAATCTGAAACGGGAGATCTTTTCTTGTCAACTTTACGGTCTTATGTTTTGAATTTGTTTGATCTTCCTTTACCTAGGATTGGGATGCGATACTTCTGCTGTGATCAATATATTAGCTCATCGAAATGCATCTCAGCGAATGCTTATCCAGCAGGAGTACAGAACAATGTACTCTGAGGACATTCTCAAGCGCCTGTCTACAGAACTACATGGCAAATTGGAGGTACAAAATATGTTACCCGAGGCATTCTTTTGATCATGCTTTTATTTCATGTAATTGATTAGTGTATGATTTCTAAAATGTTTGAAATTGTAGTTTATTTTTGTGTACTTGTTATCAGTTCATATTTATTTGTTTGTATTTCAGACAGCAGTTTTGCTCTGGATGCATGATTTACCTGGACGTGATGCAGTAATTGTCAAGCAAGCTTTGCTTCCGGGGACATTGAATCTAGCAGCTGCAACGGAAGTAATTTGTTCTCGCACTCCTTCACAGATTCAAGTGTTCAAGCAGCAGTACCATGCAAGATTTGGTGTTCACCTTGAACATGATGTTGGCTTACATGCGGGTGGGGATCATAAAAAGGTAAATATTCTTTCCGTCTTTCTGTTAAATATTATGCTAGTTAACCTTCTCTCAAAAATTTGCGGTAGAAGGATACTTATTAGTTGCTCTTCTTACATAATATTTTCAAGATTTGTGTCGTTTAGCCTTTCAATAAGAGAAACCTCAAACTGATTTACTGTATTCTTCAGGTATACTTTTGTTCATCTTTATTTTTATGTATTCTTAGCTTATTGTCCTCAAAATGGGCCTCTGGTTTATCATGATACAGAAGATCAAGATAAGTATAATTGCTGTTGGATATATGTGCATTTGCTGGTATAAGCATTTTTCAGTTTCCAATGCTTATGTGCTACATGCACTGAAGTTGATAGAATACTTCATTTCTAGAAGTTTTTGGTTCATTACCTTGAGTAGTTGCTTTGATTATCAAAGATAAACTCGTCAATTGGCAGTTTAAGTACTTGTTTCATGGCAAAAGGACCCAATAACAAGGTGTCTTATGGTTTCAAGACAGATATGAAGGTTTCCGTTGTTACTTAATGGAAAGATTAAGTGGGTTAATAGCGACAATCAACGGGTTACAAAACCAAGAGGTCACTGATCCTCTACTTTATTTTAGAAAGATATTCCTTCCGTCTCAATAAACAGTCTCATTTGATGTTGCACATGGATTAATAAAATCTATAAATACATCTTTTTTATTTTGCTTTTTCAAATTGTCTTTATTAATTATATTTGACCATATAATTTTTGTATTAAGACTTATAAATTAATAAATGAAGGGTATTATTAATGCTTATCTCTTATTGTTATCTAAAAAGGAAATGAGATCATCATTTTGAGACATTTAGAAAAGTAGCTGAGACTATATTTTGGGATGAATGTAGTATTGAATTGAAAAATACTTCATTTTAGTATCTAATGTTTTTGCTTATGGCTATTTAACCAATTTTTACTGATGTGACTATTAAAGATAAAAGATTATTTTGAAAAATGCATTATATCAAATCAAATGGAAGTCAAATATCAATACTCATTTTGAAATAAATTAAAGTTAAATGACCTTTCAAATCAAGATGTTTTTTTCATTTAGATTATCAAATTAGCGAATTCCAATCAGGTAACCACTTGATGAAATGAATATCAAACTTTAGATACTAAAAGAGAAATAGTTTGAAGTTTAGTAGTACTCTTTTGAAATAAAGCTAGAGACTAGTGACCTTCCATGTTTTTAAATGGATCATTAACTGTATGACTCTTATAATTGCTTAAACCTCATACTTTCTTTCATTAAGAGAGTCTTTTGAAAAGAGAGATCTATGGTGGCTATCGTTCTTTAATACTTTTTCTTTTCCATTTACGTTTCCCCTAATATTATTCAAGGATATTGAATTTTTCTGATACATAATTGTATGATGCTTGTTTTTTCAGCTCTTGCTTGCATATGTAAGTATTCCTCGCTATGAAGGCCGGGAAGTTGACAATTATATGGCTCAGAATGATGCAAAGGCTCTTTATAAAGCTGGAGAGAAGAAGCTAGGAACAGATGAGAATACTTTCATTCGCATTTTCAGTGAACGAAGTGGAGCACAATTAGCTGCAATAGACTATGCTTATCATAACATGTATGGAAACTCTTTGAAAAAGGTATTCTCTCTTCTGTTTCTCATGATTAAAATTCCTTTGGGGGCAAAGTTTGAATGTACATGATTTCAGGCTGTGAAACGTGAAACTTCTGGACATTTCAAGCATGCTCTATTGACCATTTTGCAATGCTCAGGAAATCCTGCAGAGTACTTTGCAAAGGTATGTCTCTTTTTCCACATCTTTGCCTTCGTGTCTATTCAATCCTATGATCTGCGTTTGGCTGCAATGAAAATCATACTCAATTTTTTATAGCATGGTTTTGGATTTCAAAGATTTTTATTTTGTAGAATATTAAATTTTATCAGGCCATTGAAGGCCTTGCTGAGGTTGAAGACAATCTTGATATATATAGGACAACAATGAGAATTTTCAAACGATACATAAGCTCTCCATTTTTAGGGTAACCGTAATGTAGAAAACTTCAGCATTGATGTTTGAAATTAGATGATTTGGAAAATACATCACATTTAATTCTTCTAATCTAAAGAAGATTTCTTATGTGCCATTCTTGTCTATCAGTTTTTCAATACAGTGCTGCATCTATTTTCTTCTTTATTTATATTTATATGATAAGACGATTGTTGAGCATCCTTTTCATTCTTCCCCAGCTAGTCATCTATTATCTTAAACCTTAGTCCAAAACCAGATGGGTCGGTTATAGCCTACAAGGATCCTTCATTTCTAGTGTACGCAATTTTGGGCTGCATACAACGAAAGTTGTAGTCTCTAGGCCTGCTTCCAACTTAAATTAAGCCTATCCCGTTCGCTTGCTGTTGGCTTCCACAATAATTTGTTCAGCGTTCTTAGCCAGTGCATTGACTAGTCTATGAATGGCACGGAACTCTGCAGGTGCTGCGCAAGGCGATGAAAGGTTTAGGTACCGATGACACCACACTGATAAGGGTAATTGTGACAAGGACGGAGATTGATATGCAATATATAAAAGCTGAATACCTGAAGAAGTACAGAAAGACATTGAACGATGCAGTGCACTCAGAAACATCAGGCCATTATCGAGCATTCCTTCTTTCACTTTTGGGGTCTAACCAGTAGTTGAAATTGACATATACCGAAAAAGAGGTAACTCATTTAACCCTGTAAATGCTTGTATTTATTATCAAATTCTATTTGTGTAGATAAATGTTTGTGAAGTGTTGGAGAGCAGTTTGGGTTTGAGATCTTGATGCATGAGAAAGGGGAAGGTTGTGAAGGATGTCGCTTCTCGACCTTTGATCACTTGCACTTTGTAAGCTATTAATCAACTAGTTTGTATGGATTGGTGTGCTTCGATAGGATTTGGCCACAAAATGTTAGATTGAATTTATTATCTGTGTGTGATCGATTTAAGTTCATTAAACGTAAAAAAATGCATGACTTTTTAGGAGTCCGATAGTCTCATATATTTATTGGAGATGTAAAATATTAGTAGTCATTCAATAACTTAAACTTTTAGATTAATATTATATCAAAGCTTTCATAATTAAAAAGTTGAGAATTCAATTCATCGAAATTTTATATAATAAATAAAATATTTTAACACCTTATATATCCATACTTGAAGCTTCAGGACATTGATTTATATGGGTACATGTGTATATAGGATTCAAAGTTTAGATGGTTTGTGTATGTGCATTGTAATAAATATAGGTTTTATTCATATCTGTATTTGAATTCAATAGTAGATAAAAGCTAAATGGGCATGCTTGCTAGGATTTCACTTGACCAGCTTTGGAATATGAAGAAATCACAGTTGAGATGAAAACATGAAAATCCCAAAAATTCAAGTGTCATATTATTTTACAAGTCTTGTTATTTATTTGAATCGAGTGAGTGGATTTGGAGAAATCAAATATAAAGAGTCTGAAGCCTTATTTGAAATACCCTTTATACTTTTAGAAGCCTCTATGGCCATAAACGACAGGGATGGTTACCCCCAAGCCCCCAAGTTCATCATAATGTCAAAAGTTTGTCATTCATTCTCTTCAAATTTATATTAATTTAGGCTTCTGACTTACCCTCTATTTGAGAATAAGTTTATTAGAAGAAAAAATTAAACAGGAAAATTAATTTTATTTTTCATTAAAGTATTTAGAAAAAAGGATGAGAAATTAATAATAAAAAGAAATATAAATAATTTTATATAAAAAGATAGATTTATCCTTATACATTATTAAAGGTGAGTGATTTTATGAGAAATTATATGATTGAAAATAAAATTAACAAATATGTTATTTTTTTTATTAGATACTATTGAAAAAATCCATTGATGATGACATATTTTTCGCATATAAATATTTAATTATTAATAATTATTATTAGTAATGATTTTATTAAAATAAAATTTTCTTATTAATTATAAAAAAAATTACATATGAATATCTTTACATGGGATTTGAATTGCATGTGGCTTATATGTTTGACAAGTTAGGGGGGCATGTGAAATAACTTTTTAAGCTGGTTAGCTTTTTCACTTCTAAGCGATAACAATTTTAACTTTCTTTTTTTTTTGGAACATCTTATCCTTCTTAAAAATTATAATAACAATTATTTAAAATAAAAATTAATATCATTAATTTTTTAAGATTTATAAAATATACAAATATATAAAATTCATTTAATTATTTGTATTCATATATAAATTATAAAAATGTTAAATGGTTAAAATTTAAATATCTATATTAAAACAATTTTTATTACTTTTAAATATTTAAATAAATTTTATTATATTCTTAATAATTTTTAAAATTAACTTATTAAAAAATTATATATATAATAATATAATATAATAGCATTTGATTAGCCAGCTGGCAAGGGTCTTTTTCAATTTAACAGTTTTCTTACACTTTTAGAGAGAGGATTAAATAGAGAAGAAATCTTTTGTTTCTTTTTATTCCTAACAAAAAATCTCTCTCCATCCATATTTTCTTTCCTTTATATTTTACCTCTTTCAAATAATGAATCAACAGTTAAATATGAAATATTTAATTCAATTATAATCTTAGTTGTAAGTTATTTGAAGATAGTCATATATGAAATAATAATGAATTCTATTTTATGTTTTATAATAATGTGAAATGATTTTTAAGTCTTTATAAAAGGAAAATATTTATTTTTTATGATAAATTTATAATAAATTTGAAGTAATTTTTATAAAAATTAAAATAAATTTATATTAAATTTTAAAAATGTTATTTTTATAAATATTTTTTTAAAAATCTATTAGTTTTATAACTTTTAATAAATTTTTACGAAAACCTAAAAATTTAATAGAATTTGACTGTTGCAACCTTTTTTTTAATCCAAAATTGACCGTTGTAGTTTAATCAAATTTCCATGTTTATCACTTCATTTTTATTTATGTATTATTTGAAATTTTTAAAGAATTCTTCACTGTTATTGTATACAAATTTCATTTAATTGCTTAATTTGATAATATATTATTTGATAATATATTATGTTAATGTTGTTTTTGTTTTTATTTTTTTTATTATTTGTAGAATTTCCATATATTTAACTTTTGAATTGAAAATTGTTGATAAATATTGTTGTTAGATAATTAATAGGTATAAAAATTTATGAAAAGATCAATTTAATCAATTTAATTCTTTTTGATAAATTCCCTCTTCGACTTTAAGTCTTTACTCGTAATTTGATTTCAAATTTTGATTCAATTTACATTACGATTACTCAAAAATTAAAGAAAAAGAATTATTTTAATCCTTAAATTTAATCTCATATATTATCATTTTAAAAATAAAATTTTATAGCGATTACGTATATAATTTAATATTTTTATAAAATTATAATTTTTGACTAAATCAGATTCTTTCTACATCATATGAAAAAATGTTTACTTTTTAGAAAAAGTGTTGCTATTAAAAACCTATCTTAATTATTTTAAATATACAAATACATTTTATTATTATTATTATTATTACTACTACTATTACTACTATCGATCTTATGTAATAAATAATTATTTATATATGAATATTAAAATGTTTTGTATATGATGCTTTTAATTTTATCGATAATTATTTATTATTTTTTTATTATAGATTATATGATAATATTGTATTCTAGAAAATCTAGATTATATCCTATAAACATCTTGATATGTTAGAAATAATAATAGATTATAAGTTAGAAAATATTTAATATAAAAATTAAATTTTTATTAATTGAAATAATTTATTAATCAAGAATATTAAAGTTATAAATTAAAATTTATTTGAAATTCTATTAACATATATAAATGATTATAATATAGTTATAATTAAAAACTAATAATTATTTATAATTGAAGTTGGAGGGAAATTTATCAAAAATAAAAGTTAAAAGGACTAAATTGATCATTATGAGAATTTTAATTAAAAATTAATTGAATAAAGGAGAAAGAAGAAGAATGATTGATATGAAAATGTGAAATCATTAATCACATCTTAATTAGACAAAGAAAACAGATTCCTACTTTCCACATTTCAAAAGCTATATTTCCTTTATTCTTTCTTTTTCTTCAAAACCTGATATTTTATTATCTCCCTTTTAAAATCTCTTTTTTTAAAAAAAAAAATTAAAAAATATTTCTTTGGTTAATTAGACTTTAAATGTGATTAAACTATAAATAATTATTGAGTAAAATTGTTCAATACTGTGATTGAGAAATGTCAAAGTATTTTGAATATTTTTATTTATGAATAAAGCTAAATATATATTAAAAAATTTATCGATAAAATAATTATAATCAAATATAAATATTTCAAAAAAAATATGTAAAATGATTAGTTTTATCATTATGGAACACTTAATAATTCATGTATAAAGTAGTAAAACATAATGAATCAAATTAAGAGGTTTTTGTTTTTTTTTTTAAAAAAAGGCAAATCCCCATCAATTTGCAAGCTGTGGAAGGAGCATAATTACACAGTCAAAAGAGTCTAAGAACTCAACAGATTTGATTTCAAATAAAGCTGTTTTATTGTTTTATAAGAAAAGAAAAGAAAAGAAAAAGGTTTCAATTATGATGTGAATAATTAGGTTAGAAAGTGTTTGCAGTCCTTTTTGAATTTGAACAAAAAGGATTTATGAGTGGGACATCTCTTGCTCCCCCTTCTTTCTTCTTTCCATTTATTTCCCTTCTTCCAACTAATAAAATATTGTAAATATTTGTGAGGAATAAATATATGATAAAGTTATAATATTAATTATTTTTTAATATTAGTAATATTTAAAATTTTAAAATAGTATTAGAATCAAATATCACGGATTTGATTCACAATAAAAGTAATTATTATTGAAGGGAAGTTATTAATAACATATTCATTATAAATAAAAATGCTAACAACATAAAATTAGACATGTAGATTTATGAATGCCATTTATCATAAAAAAAATTCATATTTAAAATAAAAAAAAAATAAAAGACTGAAAATTGAAGAAATGGAAAGAAAAGCAATTATGTGGAGGTGGCCAATAAGATATAATAATAAAATTCCATGAAACTTTATTCCTTTTAATAGTTTAATAAATTTTGATGTGATTTACACTTCAAAACCCAAAAATATTCTCAATGACTTTACACTCATCATTTTGCTTTTTATTTTTTTTTTTATTTTTCCCTTTGCCACTTTTTCCTTATCTCAACTGCCCACCAAACATTTCCAATCAAACATATAAACTAATCACATGACAAAATAGACTTCATAAAGTCAAGCTTTCACACACACTCCTAATTCATTGACAAATATAATCATTTATCAATCTAATATTTAAATAATTTGAAATTTCATATAATTATATTCATATTCTTTTATTTGTAAGTTCAAATATATTCATAATTTTATGATAGTATTATTTATTTACTTTATATTGATTTATTGCTTATTTATATGTTTATGCTACAACTTTTTTATTTTCATTTTGTATTGATTAATGATTCATCTATCCATTTATAAATTATTTATATTATATTCATTATTTATTATTTATTTAATATATTACAATCTCATATTAGACATATTAAAATTATATAATATTTACATTTAAATTTTAATATAATCATTCTTGTAATAATAATATCAATCCAATTTTAGTTATGAACTCATATATTCACCATCAAATCAACTTTCTCTCGATACTCTTATCCTTTTAATATTTTCTATCTAACCAAAATTTGCATCATTATTTTTTGTGAAGTGATTTTATTTGTTGTGTTTTGTGCTAATTTTTATCAATTCTTGCCTAAAAATTGAACTTTTCAGTAGCATTTTTGCTTGTTATGATTTGATTGGTTATAAATCATCATTTCTTTAAGATTTTTAATATTAAAAACTCACCTTTCAAGATTCAAAGCTTTTTTGATTCATGCAAAAATGTGTCAAATTAGAATGTTTGAGTTTGATTCAAACTCATATGTAAAGTCCAAATGATAAAGCAAAAAGGATTATAGACTATTAAAAATGATAAGTCATGATTAATTTTGATCATTTTGATCATTTTTTCATCTAATTACTATTTGGAGACTTGCAATGTGTGTTACATATTAATATTATTCATTACAATGAGTGGCACATATTGCTTCTACAACATGATAAGTGTGTAGGTACTATTTTTTGCAATGTACGATGTACATTAGTATTATTCATCACAACATGCGACACATGTTCCTTCATAATGTGCAATACATTGATACTTGTCACACCTTACCCCTCTTATAAGACATGATATGCTCTCGTAATATGCTTAACAGATTCCACTTCGACACCGAAATCCATTAAACATATCACAAGGGATGTTAAAAATTGATTTTCAACCTCTTCTATAAGTTAAAAAGTATTAAAAGTAATATTAAAATTATTAATCAAATGTAGCGATATACAAATTTTGATCGTGAAAATGAGAGAATTTAAAAATTTTATTGTCATTAAAATAAAAGCTTTCGAAAAGAAGTTTCATAAAATCCAATAAAATTTTTGCATGATAAAATACTTTGTAGGTGACGACATATTTAAAATCTGGTCATACAATTTTTCATCAACTTAAATAACATATATGTAAAATCAAAATACTAAATAGATATATAAATAAAATTTGATGTCTCTGGGTATTATCTTAGTAGTATACTTACATTGTACTTAATATAAATATACATAACATGATAGATACCTAAAAGATCCCTTTTAACTGCTCCGACTTGTCAGGTGCAAATCTTGACTAGGCCTAGCTTCTAACTCTTCTTTGATTTGCGTTCAATAAAATGAATGCTGAGAATGACCTCAGTGGTGCACAATAAACAAAAAATAAAGTAAGAATATAAAAAAATATCATTAAAAGCAAGATCAAATCCCCTTCTTGTTGAACAAATAGAGATATAATAATAAAACATCATTTTCGAGAAATAAAGTGATTATGTATCATAGAAATAATGTCATCATGTAAAATAAAGTTCAACAATGTATAAATCAAATAAAATATTATATAAATATGTAAATTGTCATGTCTTCCAGCTGCGTAACATGCTCCCGTAGAATGATTATTAATTTTCTAATAGAGAAAATTAATAATTATTCTACAAAGGATCCCATACTTACTGTAAATTTTTTTTTATATTACCAAATATCAAGATGCATTTTACAATCATTTAAACTGTTTATTTTTACATTACACACCCTATTTATAACATGCACACATTCATCATTTTACATTGATTTAATTTTGCCAAACTGACTTATTTGACTGCCAGAGTTCTTCATTGAACTAGTTGCATGATAATTTATAATGATAGAAGTCCGTAAAATACTTAAAACAATTACCAACGAAATGTGGATATGTCCAGCCGCTTTACTAAGGTTCCGTTTCTGCAACCTTGCTTGATCCTACGTTTATCAATTGACAAACGCTGAGAATAAACTCAGTGGTGCTAGTTAAAAATTTAAAACATTTGCATATCATGATGATGCTAAGAAATTATTATGTCTAATATACCAATAACAAATTTATTCTATCTTCATATCATGTCATAGAAATATACAATATTTAACACGATGATTATCATTTTTCAAACAGAATTATTATTTAAGTATAATTGTGTTATTTCATCATATAATGAAGTTCAATCATAGTATATCACATGACATGAATTATGAATAATGCATATATGAGAATACATTTATGTTATGCATTCTCCCTCTTATTCCTCATTTATCATTTTCATTAATGCGCATTTACTGGGTCTTCTATTATTCTATATTTTATTTCGAAACATATGAGCTCATTTAAATTCAATCTCATAATAAAATATTCTTTTATTCCCGTAGGAATTTATATCAAATGCCCAGCATAATCATTCAACCTTTTTCTCATATTACATCATATATATTTTCTACTTATGTCATCATGTTATGTTATGTCATATTATGATAAATGCTTATGTTCATGATAAATATAAAATGCATATTTAAATTAAATTATTATAATGCTATTGCATTACTCAACTTTCATCCCTTTGATCATTTAATGATCGAGGACTTTATATAATCTAGCACAAACCTGGTACATCCTTTCCTTTGTTAATATTCCTCTATGACACGTGAATATTTTCCACTGATTTACCTATTTCATAATCAATATTAATCTTTTATTAGAATTTTAGTTTATTATATTATTATGATTATCATTACTTATATTTCTATCATAAATCAATAACAATTATAAATCATCTCAAACATAACTTATTTAATTCATAAATCATTTTATTTT
>CANYBF013732822.1:0-12044 GCA_948192965.1 Dalechampia spathulata
ATTATTATTATTATTATAATACAATATTACTAATAATTAATAATATTAGTAAATAAAATAAAATAATTATATTATAATGATGAAAAAATGATTATATATAATAATAATTATTATTTGATAATATTATTAATTATTATAATATTATTTTATATTATATGAATTTAATATTAATAATAATATTATTATTAATTAATAATAACTTTAATATTGTATTATATTAATAATAATTATTATAATATTAAAATTAATATTAATATTATTAATAAATTATTTATTATTATTATTATTATTAATATTAATACTAAACAAAGAATTTTTAAAATTATTTACACCAAAAAGAGAAATTACCCTAAATTGCTCCACTGATGTTCGTTGTCCATAAAATTTTGTTCCAGGATTGCTCCAATGGCTCTCCACCCTCCATGCCTGAAAGAAGGGTCCAAACTCTTCTTCCCATTGGCATCCATGTGTATGGCAGTTCTCCTTGTGAAGCTTGTCAGGAAGGGAAAACATAGGTAGCGAAATCTCCCACCAAGCCCTGCGAAGCTGCCCATCATTGGCAACCTTCACCAATTGGGTTTTTCCAAGCCTCACGTATCTCTCCACTGGCTCAGAAGTATGGCTCCATCATTTTTCTGCAGCTTGGTGAGATCCAAACTATTGTGATTTCATCTAGTATTTCTCATGGCTGATTACATAATATAATATAATATAACATGTTCATAGTCTTCTTGTTCTTTATGTTTGCCTTGAATTCTTCTATAGTCCAAGTTACCTTGGACTTGAGAGAAGAAAACTCATTTTCAATCAAATCAAATAAGTCTACTTCATCACTTTCCAAGAACACTTTCATTTTGTGCTTTTAATATGGATAATCTGTGCCGTCAAAAAAGGATTCCACTAAACAACCAATCACAATACAATAATGGATTCCTAAATATGAATCCAATCACTAGTGTTTTGCAGGCTCACACTTAAATCTTTACAATCTCAATCATCCTAATTGTATTCAACTCTTAATTACAAAGTTAATGCATCAACATTAATCACACACTAACCCAAGATTATAATACAAAAGCTTAAGTTGTGAAACATAAAAAACAAGAGAGCTTGAATCACAATGTAAGTTACAATAAGTTAAGTAAAACTTGCTTGAAAAAGAGTTCTCACAACAATAAAATAGCTTTTTTAAAGAATAGAGATATTAGAAATGCAAATATTGTAACTTTTCTAACAAATAGATTCTTTAGAAAACTTTTAAAAACTTTCTATAAAAGAGCGTATGACTGTAAGAATATTTGTACACTCATACCACTCTAAAAATAGCAATACATAAATTACGCCGTAAACTAGATATGCCCGTATCACTCATTGGTACATCCGTACCTGAGCTTCGGTAACTTTTGAAAATAAAACACACAATAAGGTACGCTCGTACAATTATCACATATAGTCGTACGAACTACAACACAAAATGTGGTATGACCATATGAAACCCAGTACGCCCATACCACTCATACACTTTGAAATTCAAATCAAAGCTACATTTGATATGCCCATACCAATAACACAAAGTCAAATCCACTTGGTATGGTCAACCGTATGCCCATATCTAACAATACACAACAGTAGTATGTCCATATGAGAACTCGTATGCTCGTACCAAATTCAAAAATCATATTCCAAATAGAAATTAACTTAAATTGATTAAACATAACTCAACCATCAAAATCATAGTTATTAACACATGTTTTAAATTACATACAGGAAAAGGTGGTTTTTTTGTCTTGTATAATTTTAAATTTTTAATTTTTAATTTTTTATATTTCTAAAAATTTTAATTTAATATAAGATAAAAGGTATTTATAACAATTTAATATTATTAATTTACATCATATATTATATTTTATAATTAAATAATTAATATAATATAATTAAGAATTACTAAATTAAAAAGACAAATTGTGATATAAGATACACCAATTATATAGAATTGAACTATTTCACCATTTGTTATTTAGTTAAATGTGGCCCATATTTAATTTTATATAAATTAAATCAAAATATGTGGTTACAAATGAGTCATTTAGTTTTAGGAAAGTCATGTAAAATTGGTTTAGAATTATTTATTCTAATTATAGATAATAATGTTTTTTTTTTTTTTTTTCATCATCAAAGATTCTAAATTTTTGTTGCATCAATAAAAGTATGATAAATGATACTAATTTTTATTATAAAAAATTATACTATAACTTTTTTTATATGTTAATATTAATTATGTGATTCATTAGTTATATTATTTTTATAATTATTTTAAATATTTTTTAATTTTAATAAAATATTATTATCTTTATATATATAGTGGCCAACAAGATGGAGACCATTCGTCTTGCTATTTACATAAAGGACAACACGCGCCGATTTCAATTTTCATGTAAAGGAATTATAAAGATAAATATTATTTATTTTATTTATATTTATTAATAATTAAATTTTATTTAAAGTTAAATGTTATTTATTTATATTTAAATATAAATACTATTTATTTTATTTTTATTTATTAAAAATTATTTATTTTATTTATTTTTTAATCATTAAATTTTATTCAAAGATAAATACTATTAATTTATCATTAATTACTTTTTAAAATTTATCAAAATTAAATATAAAAATTAATCTAATAAATGTTTTTTTATTTAATATAAATTACTATACAAAATAAATTCATTAATTGTAATTAGTATATTATTAAATTATATTATATTATATTTTACATGATTATCTTATTAAATTTGAAAAATGAATAACTTAATATTAATTAATATAATATAATATTATATTATATAATATAATATAATATTATATATAATTATCTTATTAAATTTAAAAAATAGATGTCTTAATATTAATTCGTATAATATTAAATTATATTGTATTTTACATAATTATATTAATAATGAAATATTTAATAATTAATATGTAATTAATGATATAATATAATATATAAAATAATTAATTATTAATAAATAAAAATAAAATGAGTAGTAGTCATATTTTAATAAAATTTACTAGCTATTAAGTACAAATAAAATTAATAATTTTTATCTTTATAAGTAGTATAAATTAGAGAATATAATATAAAGTATAAAATAATTATCTTCTAATAAATAAAAATATAATTAATAATATTTATCTAATAAAAATAATATATATAATATAAAATATAAAATATAAATAATAAAATAACTAAAAATTGATCATATTAATTTACGTTTTCAATTTATGCACCTAATTTTCATTTTCAATTTATTTATTTTAATAATAAAATGAAAAAATTAAAAATATGAATTAGTACACATAATAAAGCTATTAATTTATAATTATTATATTAGCTAATTAATAAAAATATATTAATTAATATATAATGAGTATATTATAGATTTTATATTAGTTTATGAATAATATAATGTTTAATATATTATTCTATGAATATTATTGATTTAACCTTATATTAGTTTATTGATATTGCTAAATAAAATTATATAATAGAATTATATTTTTTAAATTATTAAATTAGTATCCTAATAAAGATGTTGTTCATTTTTTAACAAAATTATAATAAATTCAAAAATTAATTTTAAAATAATTTAAATATCTTTATTAGTTCAAAGTATAATTTTATTACCTAAAAATGTTATTTCAATTATATTTTTATCATAATATTTTATTAGTACCATTCATATTCTTTTAATTTATGATTGTAATTATTTTTATTAATTATATTATGTTGCAAGATTCCATTAGAATTAATACTTTATGTTTTTAATTTTTTATTTTTTATATAACTATTAATATATTGAATATAAAAACTAAAATTATTTAATTATAAATTTATGATTCTAATTTTATCATGATATCAGGTAAAATTGACTCCAATCATAATAATCATCCAAATTCATAGTCTAAAGTTACAAAGATAAAAAAATAATAAGATAAAAGAAACAATCTTATAAGTTAGTTATATTAGAGGACTTATAGACATGCGAAGAAAATACCTAAATGCAATGGCTTTAATATAAGTATTTGGAAAGTCTGATCTATTTATTACAATGACATACAATCCTAAATGGAAAGAGATAGTAAAGAATATATAACTAGGAATAAAACCATGAGAAGTTTCACGTTTGATTGTTAGAATGACATGTAATCCTAAATGGAAAGCCTGATCTCTTTATTACAATGATATGCAATCCTAACTAGAAAAAGATAGTAAAATACAATGGTAGCTAACTCTAAATCATAAGTGGGATAATTCTTCTCATGAGGCTTCAACTGTCTTGATGCATAAGCAATTACCTTTTGATCTTACATTAATACGTAACCCAATCCGTTTAATGAAGCATCACTGTATATCATAAGTTCCTTACTCGGAGTTGGTAAAGTTAAAATTGGAGCTTGTGTCAAACATGCTTTGAGCCGGTCAAAACTCTTCTGGCATTTATCAGTCCATATAAATGATACATCTTTTCATAGCAAAGTAGTCAATAGTGTGGCAATCATCAAAAACCGCTTGACAAATCTTCTATAATAACCAGTTAAACCCAGAAAACTACGGATTTCACTAACGTTCCTTGGAATTGGCCAATTAATCACTGCTTCTATTTTGCTAGGATCAACTCTAATACCCTTTACAGAGACAACATGCACGAGGAATGTCACCTGTTCCAACCAAAACTTGCATTTCGATAATTTACTATGTAATTATTTTTCCCGCATTTTTTGTAAAATGATCTTCAGATGCACATCATGTTCTTCTTGACTCTTTGAATATATCAGTATGTCATCAATAATTACCACCATAAAATGATCCAGATAATCTTTAAAAACAATGATCATTAATGTCATAAATGTTGCGGGCACATTTGTCAAACCGAAAGGCATCACCAAAAATTCATAATGACCATACCTGGTTTGAAAAGCAGTCTTTGGAATGCTATTCTCCTTTACCCATAACTGATGATAGGCTGATCTCAAGTCAATCTTTAAAAACACCGCTGCTCCTTTCAACTGATCAAATAAATCATCAATGCGAGGTAATGGATATCTATTCTTGATTGTTACCTTATTCAATTGTCGGTAGTCAATACACAATCTCATCAAACCATCCTTCTTTTTCACAAACAATATTGGTGCACCCCATGGTGAAATACTAGGTCGGATGAATCCCTTATTCAGTAACTCTTGCAATTGCGTCTTCAACTCTTTTAACTCTATCAGTGTCATTCGATATGGTGTAATAGAAATGGGTTCAGTGCCCAGCTGCACTTCTATTTCAAACTCTACTTCCCTTTCTGGCGGTAAACCCGGTAGCTCATTAGGAAAAACATCCAAGAAATCACATATTATAGGTATATCTACTAACTGAACTCCTTTTTGTTTAATATCAACCACGTGAGCTAATATGGCTTCACAGCTTTACTACAATAATTTCTGAGCAGAAGCAGCTGAAATTAACTTAGAAGTAATTATCGGTACGCAACCCTGTATCTGAATATTAGTACCCTCTGGGCTTCTAAAGGTAACCATCTTTTGAGTACAATCCATTATAACTTGATATCTTGATAGCCAATCCATACCCAAAGTAACATCAAAATCCTAGAAAGGTAACTCTACTAAGTCGGATGGAAAATGCATATCCTAAATGACTAAAGGGCATTGTTGATATATCCTATTCATGGTCACATCTTTGCCTAACGGACTTGAAACCACAATATCATATCCTAACCCCTCACATGGAATATTAAGTAGTCGTGCAAACTTAATGCTCATGTATGAATGCGATGATCCCGGGTCAAACAATACCAATGCATCATGATTGGAAATGTAAAACTTACCAACAACAACATCAGCAACTTGCACATCTTCTCTTTACCTCATTGCATATAACCTAGAAGGAGTCCCAATAGCCTGATTAACAGATCCCTGACTATAACTATGACTACCACTATTACGACCTCAGCCTCGGCCTCTACCTCGATCACTACCCTGGAAAGCACTAGAAGCAACTTTAGAGGTAGGCTTTTGTTGATATATTTTACCTTCAACAATTATATGAACTAGCATGTTACGAATCTCGGGGCAATCTTGTATAAAATGTCCAACTCGACCACATCTAAAACATAATCCTGTGCCAACTCTGCAATCACCAGAATGAGTACGCCAACATGTATGACATGGAGGTGGACCAGTCGTTGAGCTACCATGGCTTATAGATCTCCTACTCTAGGCTGGGCGAGGTATGGATAGTCTAGCTTCTGAAGATCAGGCGGTAAAAGAACCTCTAAATCTGCCTCGCTTAAAACTACCAATAGAAGAACTAGCTCCCTTGGAAAATTTCTGGAGTTATCCAGCCCTCATACTTTCTTCTTCCATCATTGTTTGCTCTTGATTCAGTGCATTAGCCATAAGAGCTAAAAAATCTTCATAATTAAACCCTTGTACCAAAGCTCGGATCCAAGGATTCAATCCTTATTCAAATCATTTAAATCTATCTCGGCTCGTAGTAAGGATCTTGGTAGCATAATAGGCCAACCTTGTAAACTCACGCTCATATGCTCCATATGCTCTGAATTTCTTAATATCTTTCTTATATTCTCTAACCTCAACCAGTGGTAATAGAGCTGGAGGTACTGGAGGATTTTACCCTTGTAATGATCTTAAAAATTATGCAAACTGTGTTACCATCAGGTCAATTATGGAGGTGACCGGTTGTTCAGTAGGAAATACCTGTTCTACCTAACCACCCTATCTAGCAGGTCCTACCTAACCTCAACCCTATCCCTGGTCTCTGATGTACCCTCTTACAGGTTAAAGTTACCCCCACCTTCTTCACCCACAATCTCAGCCCTATCAGTCATGATTACCTAATCTGTAACACATAAATACATGGATCACAATAATCAACAGCAGAAGGACTAACAATACTCCTATTATGTAGTACATTATTCATTGGCAGTAGACACACATGTAACAATCATCAATCGAGCTAAATCATAGCTCTGATACCACTAAAACATGTCACACTCGTTCCCGGTGTAACACGCTCCCATAGCATAATTAACAACCTTCTAAGAAAGGAAATCATTAATTACACTATAAGGGATGCATCATTTCCAGTTTTTTTTGCTACAGTACTTTTACTACAACAAATTGCTATAGTGAACTACTTCCATATTTTGCTACAGTGAACATATCATTTATGTATATCACACCATTTTAACATTCATATAATTATATCGTTCTTTATTATCATTACATACGTAACAAACAGTCATGGTACTAGCATATTCATACGCAAGCCAGTATATATATCACATACAAATACTACCATACTACTGCCAATATGAGTAATGTTTAAGCTACATAACCAAAAGACATTTGAGAGTACGTTAATGAAATGTCCAAGCCGCTAATCCTTGCTGACAATAGTGATAAATAATCTATTTCAGTCAATAAACATACATCGTATCAAATTATGACAAAGCATCTATATTTTCGTTGCACAGGGTTCATATTGCATCATTAAATATCATGAAGTATTTTCCATAACATTTCCTGTAGCATATAGTATAAAACATCATGAGGTACATGTGAGTAGCATTTATCTATGTACCTGTATAATACTTTCGTCATCCATCCTTGTATAATCATTGAATGTGCATGATAAAATGACTTTGAGAATGCAATCATGCTTTGCACTCTCCTTCTTCGATATTATTAATATGTAAACATACTTGTGCACAATTTCGTACTGGATCTCATATTGTACCGGTATCAATCCTGTTAGGGACTTAATTCCTTTAGGAACCAATCATTATCATACGGCTTTTTAAGCCCGGCTTATAGCCCATCATCATATAATACAACTCAAAGAGCCCGACCTTTGACCCAAAATATATTATATATGACCCAGTACACATAATATGGCGTATAGCCTGACCTTTGGCCCATTAATATCATTATCGTATCAATTCCACCTTATATCACCACTATAATATGTCATGTTTATGCTTGATGCATTGTATGATCATGTATGATGTATGTCGTATAAGGTCATTGTCCATTCATACACTACCCATATGTATCATAATTCATTCAATCATGAAAATGTCTTTCAAGATCATTAAATAGGTTAAGGGAGACAAAGCACAAGCAAATTTTTAGATAAAGAAAACATCATTGCAAGACCTTTTGATATGGTCATGAAGTGAGAAGCACAAACCTATCACCACGTTACCCTTATCGAGTAATGAAGTAGAAGTATTTGCTTCGTTGTTTGAACCTATAATGTTTTCATTTCATAGCTATTTAGTATACTCATTTTCATTTCTAATCATTCATCATTCACATATATTCATTTTGAAGCATACATATTGTTACACCCGTAGTTGAGACCCTAGTAGTTTGTACACTAGGAGACGGGTAGAGGTATGTATGCGTATGATGCTTTGCTGTACTTGATGATGTGTATACATGTATATACATGTATGTATGCTTGTAATTGTGATTGGGTATGTGTTATGTTAGGTATAGCTTCTATACTGGTATAGGGGCAGATGTCGGAGCGGAGCAAAGAGAGCGAGTGGAGTGTAAGCGCAACGAGCGAACGGAGTGAAGCGATGACATCTGCCCATCAGGGGGAATTTCATGAGTTATGGGTTGGGGGTGTGGGGGCGGAGCCCCCGCGGTACGGTACGATATATTTTGGGACTTTTATGGGCGAGTTAGGCTTGCCAAGAGGCTTAGAATGGGATTTTAAGGAGTGGTACGGGCGTACGGATTGGGAGTACGGTCGTACGAGACAGGGGAGAGGGCGTACGGGGCGTACCAATAGGCGGTACGGCTGGACGCCAACTCGCAGGAAAATTGGTTTGTCAGACTTTTGAGGTTGGTACAGGCGTACGAGTATTTGGTACGGCTGTACGCGACTTTTGAGGCTGTTTTTAATGGATTAACTTAGCTTTTTCAGTAAGTTTCTTCTTCCTTTCTTCCCTAAATTCATCCTAAACATTTCTAAATATTAGAACTCACCTGAATTGAGTAGTTTGAAGCCGTAAGAGCTTAGATAAGCGCGAGCAGAAGTTTAGAGACTTGGTTAGGCGATAGCAGTGACTTTGATAAGGTTAGTACTAGTTAGTGCCAGTTTTTATTCGGATGTTTATTGCTTCTTTGATTGTGTTTAAGCCAAGTTTGACTTAGTAAAGGATGATTGGGGATTGAATTCCCGTATTTGCTTATGATTTGATGATATGAGCATGTTATTTATTGAGTTTCCATTTGATACTCTCGCATATTAGCATATTCATGGCATATGGGATTGTGAATACTTAGACAGAGCGAGAGAAAATGAGGAAAGGCATGCTGGATCATATATTACAGGATTCCGTAACGGAATTGTATGTTATATTCCTCCTACGGGAGTTGAGGTTCGAACCATAGGCATAACAAAATGGCCTACGGGCCAGGATTACAGTTATCCTCCTTCGGGAGTTGAGTACCAGTACATAGGGATCCAGTATGAGAATATATTGTGCACAATAAGGGAAAAAGGAAAGAGGAAAGAGAATACAGAACAGGAACAGAACGGGGCAACATATCATTGCATTGTATTACCTGTTACTTAACATGTATATATATGTGTTATGTGTGTGCGATAGCTAGCACCACTGAGTCTTCGACTCAGCGTTTATCAATTGATGAACACAGGTTCCGAGCCTCAGGCAGAAGGCCCAGAGCAGTGATTGCTGACGTCAGCGGAGAGGTGGATTCATCAGCGAATCCCTGTCTCAAGGTGGTCTGGAGCAGCGAGCATATGTTCTTTTTGTTAGCCTTGTTTTATGGCTTGTGTAGATAGTAGTAAGGCAGTAATGTATTTGTAGTTTTATGGTGGTTTGTACGGCTATTGTATTCAGAACCGTTGTATATTAATAAATATACTTTTTTATACGCTTGTACATTCAATGGAATGTGTAATGATATCCAGGTTTTGTTTGGTTCTGTTTACTATTTTTACCCCCATACTACATGTTTGTCCCCATACGACATCTATTTATACACGTACAGATATCCTTTGTAGTGTATACAGCGGTTTTCCATACGATGGATCATTGTGTATGCTACGGGAGCATGTTACTCCAGGTATGGGCTGGGCGTGACACATATTTCACAACATTCAACTTTCATCCATAATGAATTTCTTACATACTCCAATCAATGAACATACAACAACATATGTAATATGTAGCCATTGAGTTCTAACCATTAAGTACCATTTTCCTAAGTTTAGATGTCTTAATGTTCATTAGATAGATCAAATCATTTAAACATAAGTACTATTCATTTGGGCATAAGGTATTATGCATATGGCAATTTACTATGCATTTGGTCATTTTCATTTTGAATGTACCTAGAGTTGGTTCACTATTTTGATATGAATTGGA
The DNA here is from genome assembly GCA_948192965.1 of Dalechampia spathulata. Classification (NCBI taxonomy): domain Eukaryota; kingdom Viridiplantae; phylum Streptophyta; class Magnoliopsida; order Malpighiales; family Euphorbiaceae; genus Dalechampia; species Dalechampia spathulata. The sequence goes on from CANYBF013732822.1 coordinate 10,500, forward strand.
GTCTATGAATGTATTAACCATATGGTAAGTTCCTTTTTAATGTCTTTTAATAAGTTTTTAAGATCATTCATTTTAATAATTTTAAGCAAGTTTGTATGATAAATCATTTAAGGACTTAAGTTGGTATGGATTTTAGTTAAAACAAATTCTACCTTCTATGACCTTTGCTCATTGTCCAAGAATTTTTTTCTAATTAAATGACCTTCAAATTTAATAATTCTTAAACCATTGGAAACTAGACTCAAAGATCTTTCCAACGATATATTACACGTCCACAAACTCATCCGATAAGGCCTCCAAACGTTGCTTACAAAGGATCCATCGAATGCTGAAAGTTGCTGTCACGATCGTGATTTTCAATGTCACGACCTCCCAAAATCTTCTGTCACGATCATGGTTTTCAATGTTAAGATCGTGATAGAAAATTTCCTACGTATTATCATAAAAACTCATTCCAAAACACTTCCAAATGATTCCCCAATCATCCAAACCCATTATCATACCTTAAATATCATCAAAACACTTCCAAAACTTACTCTAAACATCAATTTAACACAATTAAAAGTTCAATCGTCTATCAAAATAGGAATTCATATGATCACACATATAATCAAATTCAACACTTCAACACTTCTACTTCTTCATATGATTCATCCTTCACTTCAATTCTATCTTCACACACAATCAACACAACTCAACAACAATAAAACTCTTTCATTGAAGATGTTACAAAACATAAAGAAGAAGATATACATATAGCTTACAACATATAGAAGAAGTATAGAAATTAAAACCTACCTATGACAACCTTGAATATTTTTTGGAAAGAAGATGAGCAAAGGAGAGGAGATGAGAAGAGAAACCGTATGGTTTTTGGAAAGGCAAGATAACAACCTAAGTTACCTTCTCCTTATCTCTTATTATTATCCTTATTATTATTAGTATTATTATGATTATTATCATGAATCCTATGACTAAGCTAAGAAGGGTCCTATCATATAAGGACACTTACCAACCAAATGACAATTCCTGTCACACCCCCGACCCAAACTCAAGAGGATGCGACAAGCTCCCGTAGCATAACCATCGCCCGCCCGTCTCAGGCAAACAACGACTATACCACAAGGGAAGCTAACCTGCTAATGCTCGTATAAGAAATCCCAAAAGAAAAGATAAATAGAATAATACAAAACCCTGGATATACTAATTACAAGGATTCTTATACAATATATTTAGTATACTGCCAATTCTAATACAAAAGAGTATATGCATAAATATACAAAACACCAGGAGTTCATCCCGAAGTCCAAGACACGAACCAGCTGCTGTACTTCTAGCCCCGCTGCTCTCCCTCAGAACTCGGACCTACGTTCATCAAATGACAAACGCTGAGAATAATCTCAGAGGTGCTAGGAACACATCACAAATACCAATCACAGGCATTCATTCATACAGCATACAGCTCAGCATACGGCACACAGCCTCGCATACATACATACATCCTATCACAGGCACACAGCCAATCAACACACAACAGGCACACAG
>CANYBF013733342.1:0-10142 GCA_948192965.1 Dalechampia spathulata
ATAGCGAGTTATATATAAAAACACTATTTTATAATCTGTTTATTTGTATTACTATGTTGGTAAACCAAATTAAATACTCATTAAAAGCTTTCTTATAACCATATTTTATTTAATAAAGAAACTTAAACCGTAATATATATACTTTTATTGAAAAACTCACTTCAAATAATATGAAAATAGAACTTAAGTTAACCTTGTTAATGTTAATCTAATTTAAAGTTAAAGCAAATTACACTAATTACCAAGTAAAGTTTTCGGTAAAAATAGATTTTGTTTTGCTCTCAAAAATCCTCAAATCATTTGCCTTGGCCAAAATCAATTCTAACATATTCTTTTCAAAATTCAAGTCATCAACCATTCATGATCCATTCATTTCATGAGTCAATGCTTCAACCAAAACCAGAAAAACAACTTTAAGCAATTCGGCAAAAACAAATCAAATAATTCATGCTCTTTAATCATAAATTCCAGCTGCAAAAACGTATCAATTGAGCCATATAAACCAAACCAAACAAAAGTCTCTAATGTTCATAATAAATTCACTTCAATAGACCATTACAAAACGCATCTAACAAGTCCAAAATTCCCAACACCATTCGGCCAAAGTAAGAATCCATAAAAAAAAACTTACCGTTTGAATTCCAAAACAACTCAATTAATCCGCCTAAGCTCTTCTTAATTTAGTCCAACCGAAACCAACAACCAACCTCCTCTGAAATTCTATAAACATGGAACTCAAGCAAACTTTGGCATATAGATTATCTAAATCAAACAAAAACTGATGTTAGAGATGGAAATTGACTCGGTGTTGGTTTCAAAAACAACAAACAAAACACAAAAAGGAAACGATTTTGCAATTACAGTTTTGCAGAATCAAGAAGAATATTTTGGCAAAATGAAGAAATAAGATCTTCGGCTTCCTTTGAAGGAACAACAAATAAGAACACCAGCTTAAAGTTTCAACAAAATTGAAGCTCCCCTTGAGAGTATAACAAAAGCCGAAGCAAGCACAATGAAGACCAAGAAGCATTCGGTTTCTTAAAAAGATGAGATACTGCTCTTGTTTACAAGATAAGAATGAAAGATAAGGAATGGATGGAGCTGGTGTTTCAGTATTAATGAGGTAGGAGCAGCCGATGGAGAGTGAGAGGAAGAAGAAGAGGGGTGGCTAAGAAGAAAGCAATTGTAGGGTATTTGTGTTTGTAGAAAAGAGACCCTTAACCAAAAATTAAAATCGTATGCCATACATTTGTCCCCTTCCTCATTCTATCTAAGCGAAAATACAACTTTAACCCCTTAAAATCTTAGTCAAAACCGAACCACCATCCTCCAATCTAAGAAATATCTAATTACATATTGATATCTTTAATTCTTAAACTCCAATCATTTAATTTTTTTTTCCAATCTTTCTTAATCTATTAAATTTCTTATTCTCATTTTCTTAATACTATTTAACATTTATCTTCTTATTCTAAAAATTACTTATTTCTAAATATGACCTATAAAAATATATCGATAATATATTAATTATAAACTTATTTATTAGAAATTGTTTTGATATAATTACATATATATCACTTAATAAATAATTAATAAAAATCATAAAATAAATAAGATTTCTTAAAATACAACATACTAAATTACTATCACTTGATTTTTAAGAAATCTTAATTTTTACTCGCTTACATCATAAATACGCAATTATGACGTCATAAATAATTTTTATTCCAAAATTTTCAAAATTCACGTATGTCTAGATAAAGTTAACGTGAGCATAAAAGTCAAAACCATTTATTAAAATTCAAAGTATATAACTCCGAAACGAAGTTTGAGTACCGTTTTCCATCAAGTTAGTGGTTTGCGACGGAAAATGAAATATCCCTAGTTCAAGTTTAAAGCGCATTTCTAATAAACATACTCACTAATTTATACCATTATCACATCTTAATCATAGAACTTTCATTCTAGCATTAATTTATACACACACAGCAACACACATAATGCAGGATCTGACAGTTAAAGCATAATGATCCATAATTAAGATAACCTTATTATCTCAAGTCTTGAGGATACTTGCACTACTGATATGAGTGAGATATGTTTCATAGACATAGATCAATTATCCATGTGAAATCTCCCTTGTGAGACCTCCAATGAGTCAGTCCTCCACTACTCATTCACATGTTCACTTTAGATAACTCTTATTATGATAAATGAGACTTATCCCTTAATGAAGTATAACATGTACTAATCGTAACTACTTTAAAAATATCCATTCTTATTAATACATTGATCAGGGATAATTTAGGTATTGAACATTTGCATACAATAAGAATCTCATTTCAAAAACTACTTTATGAATTCCTTTATACTGTTCTAATATCTTAGAATTCATTGTTTAGTTAATAACTTATCGAGTAAATTGAATAATGAATAATGTCTCTTATTGATAAATGGTTCAATATAAAATTACAAAGAAACATGATGCTCTAGAGCATACACTAACAAGAATGCTATGGAATGGAATGATACTTGAATACTTATTATAAATGAAAGTTGAATGGTATTACATGTATGCTTTTATATAAACACTCTTAAGTGAAAAGTTGGATGAAAATGTATACTTCATGACCTAATTTAACGTATTGAATTGATGCTTTATAATATGAATGATGTTAAATGAATGATTTATGAATGAGTAATGATACCATATGATCAACATTGTGTAAGATCATATACGCATTGATCATACATTGTGTCATAAATCATTCAAGCATAAAAACATATTCATGGCATTCATAAAATGGTTATAAGGTGGAAAGAAAAGAAAGCATGATAATACGATACAAAATGAAATGGAACATGCTGGGTCATAGAGAAAATAGATTCCCTTAATGGAGTCATATAGTAATATTCCTATATGGGAAGAAATATGGGTTCATTGAACCATACAGTTATATTGCCCTCTTACGAGAGATGAGTACTGGTACATACAGGTCCTAATACGGAAATTATGCATAGTGTTATAAAAGGGAAATGAGATGTCAAAATGATAAAGAGGGAGAGTGCAAAGCATGAATGCATTCTCACAAATACATCATATCATTCATACATGTTGAATTCACAGAGATTGACGATGATGCATGTATAATGCATGTACATATACAAATCACATGCATATATGTATTCAATAATGTTCATATATGATATATGTTATACAAAAATTTACAAAGAGACCCATATGGTAGTTATTTCTATGTTATCAATACAAAGTATTTCTATAGGAAATAGTATTATGTTAAATGATAATACATGATCTCAGTATATTATCTAATGATTGTTATTCATAGTTTTATTACTCGAATGTTATCTATTAATTATGATAATGTTATATACACATTTCTATAGCACCACTCAGTTATATACTCAATGTTTATCATTTGATAAATGCATGATCTATACCATTTATGGAACATCAGGATTAGCTAATCGATAAGTAGCAAAGGTTGGGATTTTCATGAAATTCTTTCTTGAAGATGGTATGGACTTATGTATTATACTATGAAACATTTTTCTTGTTATATAGCACATATCGTTACTCATTTGATAGTAGTACGTGGTTGCTTGTTTTATGATGTATATATGATTACATTATCATTGTGTTTTGCTAATACGATATGATAATAAAATAGACATTACATTGCAAAATTTTTTATACATCCCTTGTAGTGTAACTATTGATTTCCTTATTTAAGAGGTTATTAATTATGCTATGGGAGCATGTTACGCCAGGTGTAGGTATGACAGGAGCGTATAACATGCATGTTTTGATGTGTAGAGCATATAGTACTACATGATGTGCATGTCACAAAAATAAATGCTTGGTGGATGGCCTTTTCCCAAGTAAATCTAATATATGCCATATGGCATTATGTCTTAGAGTACCAAATGATAATTCTTTGACTTATTCCACACATCCTAGTATGCCTATATTAGATTATGCACATAGGTCAAATTTGCTACATGTGTGGCATTTACTGTTATATGCTATGCATATAACATTTTTCTGGGCTATATGCTGCACATATAGCACTATATGCTATGCATATATCATGTTGTTTTCAAAAATCCCATATTGCTAACATGGTTTTCTCATTTCCCTCACCTTCACCTATAAATATGGGCCTTGTACTTATAGAAAAAGGTCTAAAATTTTTTTAATGGCACCTAAACTATGCCGAAATCTAATCTCACTTAATTAAACACTTAATTAAGTCATTAACCTAGGATTAGAGATTAATTAACCTTAATTAGATCCTTAATCATGTTTGGAATCAAGATTATAAAAGCTTCATTTACTTTGGTGAGTGGACTACCTATTCTTCTTGCTTTTTCTCCTTGATTTCTCTTGATTTCATGATGGGTTTTATGATTTTGGTTTGATTTTAATGATTTGGCTTTAATCATGTATGGTTTGATGATTATCAATGCTTATTAATGATATAAGTGATCTTCCATTTGGGTTTTGAGTCATATTTTTGTTTAAAAACCATCTTTTCTTCAAATCTGGCATGTTACATGTTGCATACATCACATGATATGCACTATACATAGCCTATATATGATGCATATAATGTGATGTATTGAAGTTCTTAGTAGCATTTGTGGCTTCATAGTAGTCCAAATGATATGAGTTTGTCATATACATTCACATTTCATTGATTTTATCTTTAAAATTAATATTTCAAGTTAAATGCTTATTTAATTTGTTAATTTTATGATGATTAATGACATGATTGGCTTTGGTTGATTGAGTTTGATATCTCTTATTGATTTTTAGTGATGCTAGCAACTATCATTCATTGTATCTTGATCATTCAATGATGATTTTGCTATTAAATCATTTAATTACTCAATTAATGCTATTTTAATTATGTTTATTTTTATCACTTGACATGTTTAGCTTGATTAGACATATCAGTGGATTTGCCTAAATCTGACCACTTTTCTCCTTTTGTCTTACTATGCTAAAAGTCAAAATCCTCTCATGATTTGGTATGTTTGCTTACCTCATACCCATTCCATTGGTAGTCTCTTATCATAGCAATATGATCATGCAAAAATGCTATCAAATTTTCACCATAATCCCCCGCATGATCAAACAACGATCATCTTTTGCTTGTCTCACATACTAAGAGTTTTGCATCTTGAGTTCTCAATGTAACTCTGAGCTAGTATCCCACTTAGAATATTTTGGACCGACCTATCTTCGTGGAGGTGTAAGGGTGGTAAAGAGCACTATTGTGTGCTACATGTTCACTAACCTTTTCATATTTTTTATCTAATATGCAAACATGCATAATCATTCATAATTTTTACTAATTGTTTTCTCTTGTAGCCATAATCCTAGATGTTTCCTAGCATAGGTCATGTATACATCCTATGTGTCACATCATATAAATCTCATATAATTGTATACGCATACACATGCATTCATGCTAACTCTCTCTTGTTGGTTTATGAAAACATGATTAGCAGTAGAAGATATAATTTAAAACTTTTAAAATTCACATTTTATAATGGATCTTGCAATTCCATATATAGAAAACATCACATACAGAGAAGATTATATAGATATAAGGAGTTTGAAAAACTTACATTTAAGCTGATCTTCTTCTATCTTTTAGGATTGAAAAGTTGCAGCAAACTTTTCAATCCTAAAAGATAGAGGATCTCTAAACTATCCATACAAGTTAAGAAAATAATTAGTAATCAAATGACTAGTTTTGTTTAGAGACTAGTAAAATAAAACGTAAAGAGAATGGATGAAGAATGGTGATTGAATTCGATTTTTCTCCTTGATGTTCTATTAAAATAGAATTGTTTTCCTTGTTCTTGAGCTTTGACATTCTAGAAAGTAGAATGAGGAAGGAGGTTGCCAAAATTTTGCTTCTGTCTCTCTTTTGTTTTCACCAAAACATCATATGTAACCCTAATTAGGTTTAGGGTTATAATAAGTCAAGTCATGTGCATGTCACATGCTTCTGGCATGTGACTGACTTAAATTTCCTTCAAAAAGCACATGCCAATCATGTGTACTTCCACTTAATTCATCATACATGAATAAGTTATGTGACAATCACATTTTGACTATTAAGTCAATCAATTCTATCAAAATCCCGTATATACCATGCATGTAGAACATGTCATCTTAAATCACTTGTATCTTGATTTTAACTCATCAGATTTTAGTGATCTTGGTATTGAATCAAATCTCTTTTAATGTTATTTCTAATAAACATGAAAAATCCTGGTTATCTAATAACCAAAAAATAATATTTCACCAATATCCATTAATGATTATCATTTCCTTACTTTTAGTGTATGACCTTTTGGGTTCTTGACATGTTGGCAACATATGAATATGTTATTAAAATTCATTTAATAAATTCATATGTAAATCATGAGAGGTGTCTAGTCATACATCATGACTACCTAAATGCCAAGAGGTCATTAGTTTGTCTACAACCCTTCCACATTAGATTCCATGCAATAAACTCCTTTCACCACACTTTATCTCATTTAGATTTGAGTATGGATTAATGTCAACTCAATGCATGATCAAGTATGTTAGATCATGCCCTAAATTTGATGTTTCATGTACCATAATCTTTATTCCTAAAATGCCCTTATGAGAATCATTCATTAATAGGCATTATACTCTAGTGAGAGATTCCTGAATAAAGAATATTACATGAATCAATGAGATAAACCCCTATAGTTGATCTAGAGTAGTGAATCCTTTATTGATAAACAAATACCTTCAACTACTTCACACCATATCCAACCTCTAAGTTATGAACACCTCCTATGGAGGAATAAAACATAGGAGTCAAAACATAGTGATCAATAATTAAGATAACCTTGTTATCTCAAGTCTTAAGGATACTTGCTCTATTGATATGAGTGAGATATACTTCATAAACATAGATCAATCATCCATATGAAATCTCACCGGTAAGGCCATCAATGAGACAGCCTCCCACTGCTCATCCACATGTTCACTTTAGACAACTCTCGTCATGATGAATGAGAATCATCCCTAAAAGAAGTACAACATATGTTAATCTTAATCGCATCAATAATATCCATTCTTATTAATACATTAATCAGGGATAATTTAGATATTGAATATTTGGATACAACAAGAATCTCATTTCATAAACTTCTTTATGAATTCCTTTATAGTATTCTAATATCATAGAATTCATTATTTAGTTAATAACTTATTGAGTAAACTAAATAATGAATGATGCCTTTTATTGATAAATGGTTCAATATCAAATTGCAATGAAACATGATGCTCTAGAGCATACACTAACAAACTCCCACTTGGGCTAGAGCTAATCATACATAAACTTCAATACCATAGAAGTTACATGGCTATCATGCTTGCTCTGTGTCAATGCCTTAGTGAGAGGGTCTATCATGTTCTGCTTTGTGGGAACTTTGTTAACCTCTACGTCTCCTCTACCAATGATCTCTCTAATCAAATGGTATCTCATGAGTACATGTTTACTCTTCTGATGAGACCTAGGCTCATCCGCCTAGGTTATTGCTCCATTATTATCATATAACAGAGGAATAGCTTCTACACTACATGGAACCATACCAAGTTCATGAATGAACTTCCTCATCCACACGACCTCCTTTACTGTATCAGATACAGCTATGTACTCTACCTCCATCATAGAATCTACTGTGGTCTCTTATTTATAACTCTTCCAAACAACTGCACTACCATTCATCATGAACACGTAACTTGATTGAGATTTGCAATCATCTTTATCAGATTGGAAACTAGCATCTGCATACCAAGTTAATTACAAATCCCCTTCTCTATATAGTAAGAACATATCCTTAGTCCTTCTTAAGTACTTGAGGATATTCTTAACAACCAACCAATGTTCCTCTCCATAATTAGACTGGAACCTACTTGTGAAACTTAAATAGAATGCTACATTTAGTCTTGTACATAACATAACATAAATGATGGATCCAATTGAAAATATATATGGAATCATAGTCAGGTGATCTTTCTCATCTTATGTCTTAGGACGCCATGCTTTAGAAGGATATTTCCCATGTACCATAGGTATATTACCCTTCTTTGAAAGATCCATGCTAAACCTTTTTAGCACCTTTTCTATGTAAGTAGACTGTGACAAACCAATAAGCCTTCTTGATCTATCTATGTAGATCCTTATACCTAAAATATAAGTGGCTTGTCCAAGATCTTTCATGGAGAATTGTTTGGATAACCAAACTTTAACATTCTACAAAAATGAGATATCATTTCCTATGAGTAATATGTCATCTACATATAACATAAGGAAAGCAATTGTACTCCTACTAGTCTTCCTGTAAACACAAGGTTCATCAATGTTTTAAATTTAGCTAAATTCCTTAACCACTTTATCAAAATGTATGTTCCAACTCCTTGATGCTTGCTTCAATCCATAAACGGATATTTGAAGTTTACATACCTTATTGCTATCATTGGATATAAAACCATTAGGTTATATCATATACACTTCGTTAAGCAGATTTCCATTAAGGAAAGTTATTTTCACATCCATTTGCCATATTTCATAATCAAAATGAGTAGCAATAGCTAGTAAAATTCTTATAGATTTAAGCATAGCTACTGATGAGACAGTTTCACCATAATCAGTTCCTTGTTTTTGACGATAAACCTTTTCCACCAAGCAAGTTTTATAGGTAACTGCATTACCATCCATGTTTGTCTTCTTTTTGAAGACCCACTTGCTCCTAATGGGCTTTATCCTCTCAGGTAGATCAACCAAATTCCATACATGGTTCTCTGACATGGAATGCATTTTAGACTTCATCATAGTCTGTGGGCTGATCATTCTCAATTAATAAGACTTCCTTATTCTTATGAACAATGAATCCATACCTCTCTGGTATAGTTCTTATTCTAGCTGAGTGTTTGGGAGGTTGTGTTTCCATAGGTTTTGACTCTACATTAATATTATCAATCGATTGATCTACTTCATCTTGTGGTGATTGAACTTCATCAGAATCAATCTTACTCCCACTGTCTCCTTTTAGAAGAAATTCTTTCTCTAAGAAAACAACATACTTTGAAACAATCCCTTTTTATTCCAAAGGAAGATAGAACTAATATCCTATGGTTTCTCTAGGATATCCTATAAAATAGGATTTATCATACTTCACCTCAAGCTTGTCTGACATTATTCTTTTAACATAAGAAAGACAACCCCATACCCTCAAATAAGATAAGATGGGTTTCTTGTTATACCATATTTCATATGGAGTAACATCAACCGATTTAGATGGAACTCTATTCAAAATATGAACAGCAGTCTCCATTGCATAACCCCAAAATGATTTGGGTAATTCTGCAAGGCTCATCATGGATCAAACCATATCTAATAAAGTTTGATTTCTCCTTTTAGATACACCGTTATATTGAGGTGTATAAGGAGGTGTCCATTAAGATAAAATCCCATTATCTCTGAGATGTTCAAGAAACTCTTGACTTAGGTATTCACTACATCATTCAGAACAAAGTGTTTTGATAATCTTGCCAAGTTGTTTCTCTACTTCATTTCTAAATTCTTTAAACTTCTTAAAAGCTTCAAACTTGTGCTTCATTAAGTATAAACATCCATATCTAGAATAGTCATTGTCGCACCCTAATTTTGGACCGGCCTTGACTCGGATTATTCCCGAGTTGATTCTGGGCCATTTAGGATTCTTTCAGACCGTCTGGGGTCCTTTCAGACCGGGGTAGGCCCGTTTAGGATTTCATATGACACCTTTGAGGGGATATGCGATCACATATGTTGCATTACACGCCGCCTATGATCATGTGCGATTGCATATGTTTCGTTTCATAACATACGCGATCGCGTATGTCCTCGGAGGCATACCTAATTAAACCCTAATCTGCCATTTGGCTAAATGACCGGATTTTGAGAGCATGAAACCCTAGGTTTTCCACAGCCGCTAGCAGCCGTCAAACACCTTTTGACACTCAAACACTTAATTCTAACTAATCTAAGGCTTTAGGATTAATCAAAACGCACTAAAAT
>CANYBF013738457.1:0-12247 GCA_948192965.1 Dalechampia spathulata
TATATAATCAAGCATTTTAATTCGTCGATTTAAATAATCATGCTTCGTCAATACCAAAATAATCAAATCAATTAATCACTGACTCACAGATCGAAAATGAAATCATAATATAATTAAGCAATGTGTGTGCGGACGTGACAATCATCTCCTTTAAACTTATCTTCCAAGAAGATAACATCCTTACTGACTATAACCTTGTGAGCAGTGGGATCCCATAAGCGATACCGCTTTACACTATCAGCATATCCCAAGAATAAACACTTACTAGATTTCATATCTAACTTCGTAGTTTCTTGGGCATTGTACATCACGTACACAAGACTTCCAAATATATGAAGGTTTGAATAATCAACTGGATTCCCTGTCCACATCTTCATTGGTGTCTCCAATTCAATTGCTATAGATGGAGACCTATTGATCACATAACAGGCGGTGTTGACTGCTTCTGCCTAAAATATCTTATCTAGATCTGCAGCTCCAAACATTGCTCTTGTTCTTTCTAACAAAGTTATGTTCATCCGCTCTACCACTCCATTTTATTGTGGAGTATACATTATAGTGAACTACCTTTTGATGCCTTCCTGCTTGCAAAAGCTATCAAAATCATTACCAGTATATTCTCTTCTATTACCTGTCCTCAAACACTTGATCTTATTACTTGAATCAAGTTCAACCTGCACTTTGTAAGATTTGAAAGTTGCAAATACATCTCCCTTACTCTTGATCGGGTACACCCAACATCTCCTAAAGTAATCATCAATGAATGATATAAAGTACTTCGCTCCTCCTAGTGAAGAAACCAGTGCTTGCCATACATCAGAGTAAACCAATTCAAGAATATTTTTGCTTCTAGAATTTGATGTGTTGAACTTTAATCGATGTTACTTACTTGTTATGCAATGCTCACAAAAGGGTAGTGATACCTTTGTAAGACCTGAAAGTAGATTTTTCTCAGCAAGAATCTTCATGCCCTGTTCAGACATATGTCTAAGTTTCTGATGCCACACCATTGCAAATTTTTCATTTGAACTTGAAGCAATAGATGCTTCTCCTTCTTGCACGGTCTCTCCACATAGCATATACAAATTCGCAACAACCTTTTCTCCTTTCATAATCACCAGCACTCCTCGACTAATCTTCATGATGCCTCTTTGAACTTTAATAGAACAATCCATATCATCCAATTGTCCTACAGATAACAATTCTTCTTGAGGCCTTCCACATATCACACTCCTTGAATAGTATGGACTATTCTATCATACATCTTCAATCTCATGGTCCCAATGCCTATAATTTTTAAGGTATTATCCTCACAATTATACATAGATCATCCTAAGATACGTTCATAATGATGGAACCATTCTCTTCGAGAGGTCATATGATTAGTTGCTCCTGAGTCAAGAAGCTATACATCAGCAAACTTCTTTTTGCTGTCAATTGATATTGCTGCTTCACAACACAGTACATTTCCATCATTTGAAGTGCTAGTCACGTTCCCTTGAGAATTAGAATTCTTCAAGCTCCAACAATCCTTCTTCAAGTGACCCTTCTTACCACAGTAGTAACATTTGAAATTCTTCTCACTCTTGGATTTTGACCTACCATGATTTTGACTCTCACTAGAGCCACGTTTTGTTATCTCCCTCTTATCACTGTCAAGGCTTCCACTTATTGTGAATCTGCCTGCTTGGCTTCCTTATTCTTTCATCAATTTTCTTCTTTAAGAATAGCTGCTGCTATATCATTAAAGACCAGAGAATCAGAAAGAATATTATTTGTTAAATTGATGATGAGTTGATCATACAAATTTGGTAAACATTGGAGTAGAAGTTCCGCACGTTCGTGATACTCTATTTTATAGCCCAATGAAGTAAGCTGAGAAAATAATGTATTCAAGACAATAAGATACTTCGTCACTGAAGTTGATTCTGACATTCTCATGGTGTACAGTTTCCTCTTAAAGAAAATTTTATTGTGCAACGATTTAGCCTCGTACAATTTGATCAAGTGATCCCAAATCTCATTTATTGTTTTCTTTTCTTCTATACTGGACAAGATCCCATCTGCAAGTACCATATGTAGGTTGGCTATAGCATTCTCATCCATCTCGTTCCATTTAGTATCATCTGTGTAATCCTACGGCCTTTCACTGATCGCCGCCAAACAACCATCTTTTCTCAAGATGGCCTTAATCTTCAATTTCCACAGTGAGAAATTTCCCCCATTAAACTTCTCTATCTCAAATTTTACTAAAATTGCTTTGATTACAATTTCACTGCTTGCGATATAATTTAACTTATTTTCTGTTATGAAGGATCTAATTTAATGGCAACCACAGAGCATATGATAAGTAGATATATACGCGTAAATCCATATCATAAACATTATTCTGCTACAGTAATCTCTACAGTATTCTGCTACAGTAATTGCTGCAGTAACCAACTACAGTACATCTCCTATAGTAACCGTTATGTTAACCTCCTACAATACCCATGCTACAGTTTTCTACTACAGTTCTGCTACAGTAATGAATAGTATGTGGTCAAAATGGTACAGTACCGTCACCTTTTAATGAATTTTTTTATTATTTGATACTATTCACTAATTCGAATTTTGACGTTCATTTTTCGAATAGATCACACTGAAAAATTTCTCATAATTTTTCTTTCCTTTGGACGTGCTCTTTTTCAAAAAATTCCTCTAACAAGAACTAAAGCTCTGATACCACTTGTTGAAAAATACGAATCGAATAAAGCAGGATCACAACTAAAATTTAAGAAAATAAAAGATAGAACACACAGATTTACGTAAAAAATCTTCAAATAAATTAGGATAAAAATCACAGATAAAAAATTAAAAAATTTTATTAAAAAGAAAATAATTTAGAATTACACTACTCAAACAAAATAAACTCTCATTTTTTTTTTCTTTTTCTTTCCTCCTCTCAGAGTCAAAATTTCCTGACCATTATCAAAAATTGTGGGCGCCTCACCTCACAATATCTCATTTAAATTGTGATTTAAGAGCTTAGCTCCGCTCCTTAATCGTAATATTTCAATAAAAATATCATCAAACGAGATAAAAACTTCAATCCATATAAATTAATCTTTAAATAACTCCATAATTGATGATTATTAAAGTGTTTCTTTATCACAATCTTTACAAATTATGACTAATTATTTTAAATTAGATAAAGATTAATTTTAAAAAATTACAATTATTACTATTTAATTTTTTACTATTTATTTAGATGGGTAAAATTTAATATTTATTTATGAATCTAAAAATTAATTGAGTATATGATAAGTGAACGTAAGAAGGATTTGTCTTCACATCATTTATACTCTACTTTGAAACAAAATAATAAAATGGAAAATATACAAATTACATTATCTAATATTCATACAATTGCGTGCTTTGATAATCAATAACAAGGTTAGGATTGGCCCACTTCTTTTGTTCTCTGATTTGCTGTTCGTCAATCATGAGGCAATGATGGAGTGTGAGTCCCTTGAGGGTCTCCGATTGATAAATATAGTTTGGCAATGCCTTCAACTTCCAACAGCCATAAAGATGCAGACTGGTAAGACAAGGCATAATGGCTAAATTAGAGTAAACCTTAACGCTCTTCCATTCCTCCCATTCATCCGCACAACGAAACATAAGAATCTTCAATTTGGGAAAAGCCATAGTTGCAACCATTGATGATGATTCTGAAACCTCATCCCCAACATTCTTTCCACTTTCCATTCCTACAAACCCCCCACCCAACCTTTTAACGCCTTTCATATACTCCAAATAAAGCTTCTCAAGCATTGGCAACTTCCACAATGATGGTAAATACTCGCAGTTTTCGCATTCCAATCTCAGCTCTGTCAGATTATTTAACGACATCAACCAATTTGGAATAAATTTGGTCCCTTGGTATCCTTCTATACATAATATTTTCACATTTCGAGATGGTCCTAGGACTTCTATTAGTTGTTCATGATGATGTTTCTTCTCTTCCCTTTCTTCACTGACACCAAACTCCAACCACAAATCTATAATTTGATCCATTGTGTTGAGCTGTGGTTCCTTCGGTTCTTCTACATTTCCCAAAATCATTATCTTAAGTGCTCCCTCAAGATTTTTCAAATGTTTCAGATCTCCAATGCTACAGTTAGCTTCATTTACGCCACTATCTATTACCAACTGCCTTAATGTCCTAAGATTACTTAATCTCGAAACTCCTTTAGGAGTGACACTATAACACCCTGAATTATGCAAATGCCTCAAATTGATTAATCTCTCCATCCTTTTTGGCAGATCCAAATTCAAACAATCACTAACATCTAATGTTTGCAAATTACATAATTCACATACATTTTCATGCAACTTTCTCAAACCATAATTACGAGACAAATCAAGCTGCCTCAAATGAACTAATTTACGTATGGATGCTGGGATTTCTTCAATACCACATTCCCTAAGGATCAAGAATCTCAAACAAATCAATTTATCAAACAAACTATAGAGAGTTGCCTGAGTTATTCTATTACCATTGGACTCGAGCCAAAAGGTACGCAGCTTCTCCAATTTGAAAATTGAACTCGGCAACGAAGCCTCTTCTCCAAGTCCTAACCTCAAATGACGTGTCTTTATGGGCAAAACTGGCAGCTCTGTTAGCTCTTCTGAGATCCCTATGCTACAACATTCTTCCCTTCTAATATATTGTGCAAGCTTACGCAACACATTATTCATCTTATAATATGGAAATAGATTGTCAAATTGTTGAAAGAAACAACGGCTAGCTAAACTTTGAAAGTGCTCCTCACCACATTTCTCCATGGAAGTTGTCCCAAGATAACCTTGAGCCATCCACATTGCAATTAAGCTAGACTTTTCTATTGTATAATCCTCAGGAAAGATGGCACAATATGAAAAACTTTGTCTCATTTCTGAAGGCAAATCATAGTAACTCAACCATAATGAGTCTAAACCCATATCACTTTCCCATATTTCCGGTAGTTCCCATAGCTCACTGCTCAACACCTCCCTCCATTCCTGTAATGAACTTTTAAAACGCAAAAGGCTTCCTAAAACCTTGGCAGCAAGAGGCAAACCATCGCCCTTCATGACAATTTCTCTGCCAATAGTTTCTAATAGTTTACGCTTCTTATTTCCTGTATCAAAGTATGCATTCTGCCTAAATATTGACCAGCATTCATCCAAGGATAATTTCCCCACATGAAACAGATTATTGCTACCCATGCTTATTGCAACATTCTGACTACGTGTGGTCACCAAAATTGTGCTTCCGTGTGAACCACCGAAGAGACTGTCTTTCAGTTCTTGCAACTTCTCAGGACCATCTCCCCAAACGTCATCCAATACTAGGAGAAATCTCTTTTCTCTAACGGCTTCCGCAATTCCAGTCATGACAGCTTGCAGTCCAACAAATTCTTGAGGATAACAAATCAAAGATTCCAGAATATCTCTGGCAATCCTTGTAAATTCAAAAGGTTTTGAAACACAAACCCAAATATTCTGATTGAAGTGAGCTCTGACATCATCATCATTGAAAAGTAATCGGGCGAGAGTAGTTTTGCCGATGCCTCCAATCCCTACTATAGAGATGATGTTCATGGCTGAACTTTGACTGCCTTCGCTCAACAATAAGTTTTTGATCATATCTGTTTCCTCCTTTCTGCTTCGAACCTCTGTTGCGTCAAACACGGGGGTTGTTCTTCGTGGTTGAGGTTGTTGTGCTTTGCCCTTTCCAACTTTAAAGTCGGAGGCCTTCGTTTCTGCCGTCAAGTAGTTCAGCGTTTCATTCAAATCTTTAATTTTTTTGTCAATGTCACCCAGCAAATCGACACCTAAAACGACTTCGAGGAGGCAAGAGGAGGGTCTCCTCTTACTAGTGGTGGAAGCAGAGTCATGGCTATGTCTTCCTTCAATTTGGAATTTCAAAAGAGCAGTGTTCCACTTGTCCAGCACATCTTCCATGTCATAGGCAACATCTTTGAGATCGTCTAACCACCGCTCGACAGCTTTGTTCTTGAGCTGCGTCTCTTCTGCATCAGCAACGACATCACGGATCTTCCGGAGGTTGCTCCTGAGGTTTTCAAGTTCCTCCTTGACACCCACAACCAGCTTCACTTCATTAACTTTATCAGCAAGGATTGAGCTTAGTTGCTGTATGAGAACAGAAACAAGAGCTTCAGCCATGGTGAGAGGATTGGAAATGAAGAATAAACAGGATAGAAGGAAGAAATTAGAGGGAAGCAAGTGAAGGTATTAAAGTCAGATAATTGAAAAGAAGGACTATTGGTGGGAAGCATTCATTGGGACAAAACAAGTGGGGAATTGGAGGATGAATAATTGAGCAAATTGGACAAAACAAGTGGGGGACAAGCTTTTCCAAGGACACTGACAGCCTTTGGTTCTTTAAAAAAGCAAAAGCTACAAATGAGTTTAGATAGTAATAAAATATACTGTGTTAAAACCAATATTACTAATTAATATTATTTATAATCAAATCACTTTGGAGCTTCTAAGAAATACTCTTTATCTTACAATAAATTTTTGGTATGGTTTTTAATATTATATTTAATTAATATACAATATCATATTATATTTATAGATGCACCAATTTTTATACGAATTAATTAAAATGATTCCGAATCAATTTTTTCAAACCCAACAACCCCAACCCATTTTCATTTTTAAAATTGTATTTTCATTTTTATTGAATATTTAAATCAAAGCACAAATAAAAATTTACTTTATAAAGTCCTTATCGTGTTTGATTTTTGAATAGAATCAAATTTCACAAAAAATATTTTAAAATTTTATTAAATCAATTTTTTTAAAAACTTTCAAATAAAAAAATATAATTTTATCTCTAAAATCAAATAGAAGTTTAAAAATTTCAAATCTCCAACCATGAAACAGGCGAGAGAGTCAACTTCTCTTAGGGCTGTATTCCACTTACAACTCTACAGCCACCATCATACCATATTAACGATTTTACAACCAAAAAATATCGACTCAAATCCTCCTCCACGCATAACAATGTAATTGGATTCAGGTTTAAGGCAAGATTTGCAATAAGCTTTAAAACAAAGAAACTTCATCAAGCATATAAATAGATATGCTAAAACTAGTAGTTTGACGAAATCTCCTGTAACCAAACACATGCCAACTGCAAATATCTAAACAAAGTCACTACAAAAGGATGAAGAAGTGAGGATGTAATTTCATGATCATTAAATAACAATGAGAAAAGAAAAGAAGAAAGAAAAAACGCGGACCCATTTAGCTGAAAATGACCTTCCAAGACTATGGACCTGAAAGAGAGCAGGAACCTGGAAGAGAGAAAATTGATTTTTCCAGAAAGAAAATGATGTAGTCAAAAAAATTATTAACAAATTAAAATGATTAATATTTGATTGATTAGAGAAACCCAATAAGAGTAACTATGTAAATTTTTATGATAACAATAACCTCCTAGCTTGTCTACTTTAATAACTAAATTTCAAATGTGAATTTCATACATCTTCCCGCATAATAAATATACAAATATCCTTATAAAAATTATTTATCATAATAAAATAACAGACTTTGTTAAGAGAATTTCAATAGAGGGAATAGAAAAGAAAAGGCGGATGGGTGGAAGGAGCTATTAGATTAAGCGACATAAAAGAAAGTAAAGTTGGTGATATTTTTCCTGCTCATATGATCTAATGGGAATAACCTTGTCGAAGCCATCACACCAGAAAGCTTACCCACATACCAACATAAAGTATTTGATCCTTTGACGGACGCCAAAATACTGGCAAAGAATTCTAGGCTTTAGTATCAGAAGTCAGAATGTGAGATTTGGAATCTTCCAGTTCCATCAGGACCTCCTCCTCCGGTCTGTAAATCAAATCCATCATCCGCCATATCTGCACCAACAACATTGATCAACATGTGAGTAAACGAAAACAACCATTGTTTGAGTGGTGTGATGACATAGATTGATCAGATACATCTATACATATTTCTGGTTAACAAATGTTGACATTAGCTGCAGAGAAGGAATTCCTTGCGTGTTCATATGCTTGTTGAATTGCTTCAGCTGATACCAATTGATTTTTGGTTGGAATGCAGTATTTCTGACTGTTGGCATCATGGCTCAACTTAGTTTGATATTAGTCCCTTGAAGAGAGCCCTCATGAATGACCGACAGATATTTGTTCATAAAAACAACGGTCCAATATTTCACTTTAAGGAGTTACAAACCATAATATTAATAGACGTACAGTATTAACATGAAACAGAAAGCAATACGCCAAAAACACTCCAATTCGAAGCTTAGATAGCACTAGAAGTCGTCAATCTATAATTGCAAAAGGTGAAGTAATTATGGAGACCAGTAACAGATTCCAAAGTTTCAAGTCATAATATTCCCGAAACAGAAAAAACGACAGAATTTGGGTGATATGCAGAGAAACTTGAAGCTACAAATCCAAACACAGAATGAAGTTCAGTTATACTTCGGAAACACTGACAATTGTCCATGGATCAGAAGAATTCCAATGGAAGTCGACAACCTTGTCCCTATATGCACATGTAAAATTTCAAATACCTCATTCAATTCCCATTCAAGTAATGAAAGCATTTAAGTTAAGATCTTTCCCTAAAACAACATACGCATTTGAATGTCGCAAAACAACTGTGAATTGAGGTTGATTGACAAATGATAGGACAACAAAAGCATAGATGGAATATAAATTTTCATACCTATGCCCAGCATGTCGGAACAATAACCCTGGAGGAGCATTTGGTAACTTCAACCCACCAGAATCTTGTTTTTCACTGATCTGAAAGGCAAAATAATTATCGATGTGCAAGTTCAACTCTTTTAAAGGAAAAAGATAGCAGCAAATTTTTTTTTTTTCAAAAAAATAATCAAATTTGATAAATCACATCACACTCCATTCCAACACTTGAAATGGAGAAAAAATACAAAGAAAGGCAACTAAACTTTTGTACTATTTTTGTCAAGTTTTTAAATTACTTTTTCATCTTTGTAGACTATGCTGTGGTAAAATAAATAATGTTTTCTTTAAAGGTTTGAACACCTTAAGTTACAAAGATCACTAAGTTTATCACTTTTGCGAAATACTAGTAAAGCTTTTTTGCCTGGCAAAATTGTAATACTTAGTGCTATGTTTTTGGGTCGTGACATCAATGATCCAACAGCTCAATATAAAAAGACACATATGTGCTCGTTCCTGAAAACAGAATCACAGCCCAATATTTGATTCCAAGGAACGAGGCAAATCATATTCCCTGGCATCCTCCTTAACTTCTAGAGATTACAAGAGAAATGGCACTAAGACGATTTTGCTCATTCATGTTGAATGAGGTAGAAAGAAAAGCAGAGATAAATCGATGTTTTCCAGGTTTGTGATATCAATGTAGCCTCACTCTGTCAGTAGAAAAAACAGATAATCATGCCAATTTACATTCATGCCTTCTTGATTCTCCTGGCACTGTAATTTCTCCACAAGTGAATTCACATCAGATTTCATATTTTACGTGTCAAGGAATCCTATGCAGTAGGAACGCTGCACTGTCTACTCATTGTATCCATCGAAGAGATGCTAGCCTTTTCAGTTTCACTCTATGACCATCTTACAATCAAGTACAAGAAAAGGATAGGATGACCACAATAAGAGATATATACATATATAGAATGATAACTTCTCATAATCCCAGATATTTAGGATGCCATCCTTGGCAGAACTTCCAAACACAGAAGATTTGTCTGGAGACCACTGGCAACAAATGTAGACTTAAAAACAAAATCGTTTTCGTTCTAACAGACCAATAAATATTCACCAGTAATAAGCAGATAACCAAAAACCATTTTCCATACCTGTACACAAAGAACGGCAGCACTGTGACCCTCAAATTTGTGAATATACGACCCAAGCCTGCCAGAAGAGAGCTTCCGGCGATCAAACATATGAACAGTATTGTCAGCAGACCTGAAGTACAGAGGTGACTCATTAAAGGAACGCAATGCGATTTACATAAACCTACATGATCCCAAGTACAAAGGTACAAAGAACAAGAAAAGAAACAGGGAAGCAATAGAGCCAAGATCATCATATTTTCTAGAAGAAAGGAATCTCATATTGCAACTCCCATAATAAATGGTAACAAATAGAAGAAACAGTATGAAAGTACCCGGTGAGGATAAAATTTACATCATGAGGATTCCAATCAACACAATGAAGATCAGAATTGTGAGCTTTCTCAACCTGCCAGATTCACAACAACAATCACAGAATGAATGCCGAACATATAACAATGTGAAGGGACCAATTCAACTTCCCGCTAAAAACAATCAACAGTCAAACAATTCCAATTGACAAACATAACAATAACAAGAAAAGACAACATGATGGGCAACACTCCATACAAACACAATTTCAACTGCTTTCCTTCCTTTCCTTTCTTCTCCTTCTCCCCCACGGTTTCTCCTTTCGCGCCTGTTGGACTTCGGTTCGGCTCCGTCGGTAGCAGGACGTGCTTTTTCATTTTTTGCAATTTTTTAAGTGGCGGTGAAATGGGCCTGCAATTACGAATGTGGCCGGGCCGCTGGGCCTTATAATATTTTCAAATTTATTTGACAAATTTTAAAAATATATTATTTTAAAAAAGAAATTACAAAATAATGAATTTCTTAAAAAGATTTAAAGTAATAACATAATTTCACAGCCATATGCAAAGGATTCACTTTACATTTATTTAATTTAAAGTTTATTATAAATTTAATGTAAAAAAATTATTTTTATAGAAGAAATTATTATTCTTATAAAATATTCAAAAAACAATTATATAATATTATGAATTAAAATTCCGCCTAGAAACCGGAGAATGAGACTCGATAAGTCTTGCCAGCAACGAAGTTAACTAACTACAAGTGCGAGCTATTCTGATGGAAAAAGTTGAGCATTCTGATGCATGATTTCCTGATTCCTGATAATTCTGATGGCCTCCCAAGAAAGCAAGCAGCATCAAGTCAATCTAATTCTTGCTAATTGAACCTGTCGTTTTCCTTTACACCTGGAACCAACAACAGCCAAGATGATGACCCAATGCAGCTTGGTAGTTTATCATCAGCCTCAAGTGGATTCTGGAAAATGTCCCAAGCAAACATCAACTCTAGGGACATTACTTTGTAATCAGTTCTAACAATGGCAGAATCACAATCTTCACTAAGAACAACAAAACTACAAATTCACATATTCATGTTCCAATTCAACAGTTTCCTTTTTTCATTATTCGATTTTTCTTTGTACCATATATATGTGGATTCATGATCTTATAACTTATAATAAGAACAATAATATACACCAACAGTAACGACCAGAGCTCTTGAAAAATGAAGGCCATTCTATCTATGAAATGTTTTAATTCTTTTTGGGTTCAATGTTTTCCATACCAGTCATGGCTCAGACTTGAGAAGTTCTTCAACAGAATTTCTGTACTTGCTCATTAGGTCCCTATGATTCAGAAACATATCAGCCAATTCATATGGTGAAATAATACCAATAGGAGACCGGAAAGAACCAAAAATTTTTGAAAAGACAAGTATCACAAACCTTCTCTGGTTTAACAATTGCTCACTTTCTTCCAACTTTCGCTTTTGCCCCTCAACAGTCTGCATCCAACATGTTAAAGAGGATTATAATTACAACATAAATCATACCAATAACTTCCAGTCCTCAATCAATAATACTTGACACAAAAGGCAAGCCTTGAGAAATCATCATGAACACATCTTCTCCATCATACAAATGCTAAACAAATTCATTCCAGCTTCTAAATTATTCTTCATTGGCACAAACGGGTTCTAACTATTCAAGCTATCAATCTGAAATCCAGAAAATCTCCGAATGGATTCGGTCTTACACATACGCAAGGTCGAAAAAGACCGTAGCATCTCCAAACCCAAAATGCACATTGAAGATGCTCAAATGGGAGATCAGTAACATGTCACAGCAGCTAACATCATGTTATCAAGAGTTGTAAAAGGAAAAAAAAATGAAATGGGCATAAGAAATTACCATAGCTTTGGTGTCAATGGAACTGGAAATAGAATTCAAGAGCTGCTGGCACTTCTCAAACTGATTGTTTAACTCATTAATCTAATAATGAACAGAAAGAAGCAAACTTTCATACATGAAATAAGAAAACATTT
>CANYBF013738673.1:0-17555 GCA_948192965.1 Dalechampia spathulata
AATCATGGCCCCTGCAAAAGATTGATAATACATTAGAGAGAGAGAGAAGTCAATGCTAAATAAGACAAGAAATTACAGCTCAGGCACAAAGATAGTATTCAAACATCAACGCCTAACCATTGAAAAATCCAGACATAAGTACATTGCATCTCAAAACACTTAATCTAGCTACTCCCAGGGCACTATAAAACCAGTTTCAAATGCCGTACAACCTTATACATAGTAAAGTAAGATACAATAATTTCAAAAAAAAAAAAACAAGTGCCAGTATAATAAGAAAAGGAAGAACTGAAACACATAAACAATGTAGCTAGAAAGGAGTTTTCAACCTGCAAAACACGCATCCACCAAAGTCAGCATCCATTGTTTTAACAATCCGAATGCATCGCCTAGTTATTTGATCTATAGGATCGACTCCAGCAACTCTTCCTGCTGCTATTGCATTGGCATTATGCTCCACAAACTTTTCTTTCTGAAAGTTATTCAGGCAAAATTTGCAATACCATTTACCATTTGGAATTTCTGGTAAAGAAATGCACTCTGCAATTAAAATATATTGAAAAAACCAGAGTAAGAAAGTCAGAAGATGGAATCAACCATTCTTTTCATAAATAACATTTATTGGACATGTGAAGAGACTGCAATCTAAGTTAGTCTAATGGGAAAGCTAGTTACCTAGATGGTCCTAAAGTTAGACTGTATTGAAATCAATGAGCCGGAAGTTTAAACTGTGACCCAGGACCACGTGACCTGTACATGTGGGAATTAAGAAAATGGCAACTAATATTTTAACTCTACTCTGTACTACAGTATGAACTAGTACACTGCATCATTTACATGATATCTGATTGTATAGACAGATCTAGTTTGAACTAAGCTTGCCTAAATGCTTCCCTCCATAGATGGAGAACACAACCAAATCAAAACAAAGAGATAAATAGAAAGACATTTTAAAGAGAAAAGTAGTTGATGTCTTCCAAGAAAACTCCAATTTAACACAACTAAGACTTAGACTAAATTATTTGGAGTCAGTTAGAATGGATTATAATAGTCCACTCCCCATTGTTTTAGTTGACACTTTCATCAAGGTTTAAGCTATTATTTTTATATCCAAACTAATAGGAGAAAATTACAAATAAGACAAATTTAATCAAAGATTAGCAACCTCACCTTTGTGATATGCCCTTGGGCATACATCACAACACAATAAATCCCCACCATCTCTACAGATCTGGCAAAGATCATCATTTTCATGGGCAGAGAACTTCCGAGTTTTGGAAAGTGATATTGCCAATTCATGAAGAGATACCCCATTAGACGTGTAAATGTGCAGATATCTGCTCAAAAGAGAACAAATCAAAAATAAATTGAAGAGATTGAAAAAGGTGATACAAATAAAGAAATTTATAGTCCTAGTAATTTCCCAAAATTCCAGCTCAAAAAGTAGGCAGTCTCAAAGGGTGCACTGGCCATCTATAAAATGCCATGCAGTAACTTTCTGCACACCGACCAGCATGGCAAGGAATCAGTTCACCAGCATTCTAGACATAAGACCATCTAAAGATTCTAGACATATATACTCACGGTTTTCGACGTGATGCCCAGCCAGCATGAGCTTCAAATTGGGAAGGGCTGATCTGTTATTAGACATCAAGGATCTCAAAACTCTAAAAAGAAGACTGGTAAAAGGTGTAAATTCAGTGGAAGAAAAACTACCTCAGTATTGCAGCATGAGCAAAATATGCCGAACCCCTTTTTGTATCCAACCAACAATTTCTGCCAATACATATTACAACTCGTTAAAACAATTTCAAATTAAATGTAAAGGATAGACCTCCTGCAGTAACAACCTTTCCTTGAGAATAATAAGCAACTTCAGTTCCATCTGGCAAGATATCCTCTTCAAAGACCAATTTATGCATCCGTAGATCCCTATTGAAAAGACATAAACCAACCAATAATGTAAGACACCAAAGCATCTAACCAGAAAAATTAGAAAAAAGAAAATCTTCCAAAAACCAGATCAAAAGTCAAAACAAAAAGAAAATATGAGAACCAAAGATAAACCTAAGCTACATAAAAGAAATAAGACAAAGAAGAAAAGAGCAAAATAGCACGAACTTGACTGTAACTCTACCCAAACTCTTGCTTTTTGATGTGCTACATTTTACCACATTCTCAGATGACTTTAAAACAGGAGCTGATTTTGGTGTTCTGAAACAAGAAGAAAAAATAAAAATGAAGTATAAGACATCAACTGGAAATGAAACTCTGGCATAAATTTATTACACAGCAAAGCAATTTTCTTGTAAACAAATTCAATGTTCTTTATGATCTGTGAATCACAAGAAAGCATGATAGTGTAGTGAAATATAGAAGATAGAGATGGGAGACTGTGTGTGGGTGTGTGTGTGTGAGAGAGAGAGACAGAGTGAAGGGAGTGAAGGATTAATAAGCTTGAAATATTGTGAAGCAGCAGCTTACAATAACAAAAAGTAATTGAATTGATCAACTGCACCTGAGCAAATATAATGCAAAATATATATATATATATATAAATATACTTATAGTCCATTCCCATACTTGTCAGCAACACGTATAGTATCACTTAGGATTAATCTATGAATCAAATTCACGTGTTAACTACAAGTCCCTAAGATTCAGTTATTAGAGTTATAGTACATATGATCATGGTTGTTAAAAGGAAAAGAGGTTTCCAAATAACAGTCAAGGGAAACATTTCCACCTATCATCATTCAGGAATCAAGCAAGAAGTGACTTGTAATAAAAAGTTACAGATTGACTCATGAGATGTATTTATACAGAAATTCTTCATAATTATAATAAAAGAGCTATTATATTTACCAATGGAATAAATTGTTCTAATTTTCTATCCACGAAAACTCTAAGGTGACAAGAATGTGATGCAGCTTACCCTTTGTCTGCATCAGTCGTTGGTGGCATGCTTGTTTGAGAAACTTTCAGCTCTATGCATTGACTGCATAACACCATAGATTTCCCACTGTCAGCCCCAGCAAGTGACCCTATATACCATCACCAAACATGCCCGCAAAGTTTAGATTCAACAGTATTATTCATACAGAAAATACAATTAAATAATATCAAAAAAGCATTACAGATCATGTTTCAGACAAAAAAATAAAAAAGAAAAGGTCATGTAATGAAACCTCTGCAATTCAGACAAAATGAAGATCTCTTCAGAGATGAGGAACCAATAGAAAGTCGCACAGCCTCATCAAAAGTCTCCAATGATGCATTCTTCCAAGCATTCATCACATCACGTAGTGTGTTCCCATTCTCTAGAAAAACATATTCTGGTGGTCGTTTATTTGCACTGCCAGCATGCAACTCAAACACAGAAGGTGTAACAACCTGTATTCAAAGTTTAGGAATAAGGTGCACTCATCCTTGATATACTTCCTTCTTTTCATTTTAATTGTCCACATCAGGAAACGTTTTTGTTTCAAAATAATCGTACACTTGAAATATCAGGGTAAAATTGTTCCCTTTATTTCACTATTAACCTTCTATAATTAATGTTTATTCGACTCAAAAAGAATTGACAACTTATTCATTAAATATCTCTGGAGTGCATTTTCGAAAAACACTGTACTAATGACTAGCTCAATACTAGTGAAATAGCAAAAGTGGACAATTAAAAGAAAAGGGAAAAGAAACTAGATAAACAATACTCGTTACTCACTTCACTGCCTTTGCAACTGAGACAAAAACATAGAATCCCTGACCCACTGATAGCTCCCCGTAACCCTGCTTCTCCGGCCCCTCTTGCCTACAGGTGAAAACGATACTAGCTAAGAATTGGATCAATGCTAATCTCTAACTACATGTAATTCATATAAATGATTATGGAAAAATCAAGTCCAACCTTGAGGCCACGCATATACTTCACTTGTAGTCCTTCTAATACACCCGAATCAAAAAGATCCTTCAACTTTGTTGGGAAGCTCCTTAACGTATCTTTCCTCCAGATGTTCGGCATCATACCAGAACTAGAAGCAGCAGCAGGCGAACTACCCACATCATCAACACCGCTTGAACTATTTTTAGCTGTGGGTTCTCGAACTATATCCATCTCCATTTTCAACAATGACCTAGTAAACCTCCTCACTGGCTTCTTCTCCTCCGCTTTATTATAACTCCCATTAACAAAAACTGGCAATGAATCGATTGCACCTCCTTTATCATTAGCCCCGTGTTCATGTACAGTTGTTGCGTTAACCTTTGCTTCATCATTAGGCCCTTGTTCATGTGCAGTTGTTGCGTTACCATTTGCTTCATCATTAGCCCCTTGTTCATGTGCAGTTGTTTTGTTACCATTTGCTTCATCATTAGCCCCTTGTTCATGTACACTCGTTGTGGCGCCCTTTGCTTCAATTTCGCACTCGCTCTCTGAAACCTCGTTCCTTGTTATCACCTTCTCGATTTCACGCTTTGAATCCTCATCCATTAAAATTGGAATCGGCCTACAATTTCCTTCATTTTTGTGCTCCGTATTCTCAACACTCGCAGAATTTTCCATTACAACTGGCAATAACCTGCTAGTTCCTTCATTCTTGCTCTCTGAATTCTCAACATTCGCAGAATTTAGTATTGACCCGCTTCTACTTTCTTCACATTGATCGTTCTCATCATTATCTGCCGTCTCTTCAGGTTCGTTTCTCTTCAAATCATCATTCTTTACAGTATCTTCAGGTTCACTTATCTTTATCGCCTCCAAACACATCGAACCCACTTCATTATCCTTCTCTCCCACAACAACCCCATCATCTAAACCACTAATTTCACCTTCCAAAGCAGAAACTGATTCGATCGAACCACCAATCTTTGCCTCCTCATCTCCACTCCCTAATTCCACCACATCACTCTTATTTTCTTCCTCTTTTTCCTCCAAATCCTTCACTTTTTCACCTTTATCTCCCTTCAATCTCTTCTTATTACTAGAGACAGGAGAGATACAACCACCACGACCATCATTCTGAGCCTTGCTGGCTCGGGTCCGACCCAATGAACCAGAAATTTCAGAATGAGACTTAAATGCAAAAGCAAACTCCCGTTTTAAACCTGGACGGACTTTGGCTACCACCGTGTCATTCTTGCTATCCCTTCCGTTTGCCATATATATAAGGATCAGATTGAAAAACGCTTCCTGGGTATTGCTTTTCACTTCTTTTAGATTAATGGGCAAGCCTTTGATTTGGGATTGGAATCATATTACATTACACGTATTTTCATTAAATTGATACATACGTTGTGTCCGCCTATAATTTTTTCCCCCTTGAGATTGGTGTGGAATCAATAGGAGAATCTTGAAGAATTTCTAAACTAACCAGCAAAGAAAAGATAAGAAAGATCAAAAAAAAAAAATTAGGGTTAAGAGATGAGCAGAAGAAGGGAGGATAGAGATGACAAGGGTACAAAATAATATTTTTGTTAAAAAAAAAAAGGCTGCCAATCATAACAATGGCGAAACCACTACCAATTTTTAAATTTTTAATGCAATTGTGAATTATTTGCTTTACAAGTCCTTCAATTTTTACCATTTTGCTAATAGGGTAATGTATTATATGGTTTTTAATTTTTTCCCATTTCGGCAAAGGGTCAAATTGGTGCATTGAACTTGTATAATATAAAGATATATACATTTAAATGGTTCACATTAAATTGATATTAATTTATTATTAGCATAATTTTAAAATTAAGATATAAATAGGTTAAATTAATTTAAATATAATTTATAAGTTAAATTAGATGGATTGGATTTGATTGTTTCATATTGAATTTAATTTATTAATTTTTTAAAAAATTATATTATATTATTAAATATATTATTTTGTATTATATAAATCATTTCATGTTAAACATGTAATTCATTTGATAAATAAGTTAATTATATCCAATAAAATATATGAAGTTATTTATTTATATCAACTTTAAATCAAATTTAAATTTAAATTTTTGATATAATTAAAATTTTAAATAATATTTAAAATACTGTTAGACCCAGGATTTTGATGTGTCTATTTTGATTAAATCAATTTAAATTAATTTTCATTTAATATATAATTTTTGGATGTGGTACGGGCATACTAGTGATGTGTTCTGTGTGATACAGACATATGGTTGATCGTGTCATGGGTCGAATTCCAAACAACACTTATGAACCCGTGCGGCGCTCGTATTCGGGCACTACCTTCAACAAGTCAGCCGATTAATTACACCTGCAGGCACAAAAGGAGATTAGCTCCTGTATAAATGATTATCACAGTTTTAGGATAAGCACATATAGGCACATCAGAGACAAGTATCACATGTAGCATAAAATTCATCCCATAATCATAACAAGGCAACACATGGCATTGGCACATAGAAGAATAACGGGACATGGATGAATAAGGCTACTTCTGTCATTGATAAACACTAAGTCACAAGTCATTGATTTACATACTCTATGATTAGCTTTTGGAAATGACAACAACATATATTCCTTCCAATCCTATTCTACCCATTTTCTTTTTACATAAAAAACCCTATCCGTCACACTCTCCCTCACTCAAAAGGTTGACGACCTCGTCAACTGCCTTCTCTCATGGTCTTCAAGCAAGCCCTTGAATGCCTGGAGTGTTTCTACTCTTTCCCAGCTAGTCTCTTCTTCTGGTTCACCCTTCCACTTCACTAGATGCTCTCTATGCTTGTCGGTGATATTCATGCGGGAAGTCAAAATCTCTACTACTCTCTTTGTTGAAGTCTTCATCTTCATCTTTACCATAGTTGGTCTGACAAATGTGTTGCAAGTCTCATCCTCCTTATCAGCATGGTGTGGCCGTAATAAACTCACATGAAAAATAGGGTGCACCTTCATCCATTCTGGCAGTTGTACTTTGTAAGCTGATGCCCCCACTTTAGCTAGAATGACCATCGGTCCTTCGTATTTTGGTATCAGTCGTCGATCCTTGTTCTTCGGTCTAATATGCTCTAGTCGTAATCGGACTAGCACCTGATCTCCTACTTCAAATTGTACCAGTCGCCACTTAGCATCTGCATATTTCTTCATCCTCTATGATGCTCTTTCTAAATGCGCTCGTGCGATCTCTTCATTCTGTCTCCACTCTTTTGTAAAGTTAAATGCTTTTGGGTTCTTGCCTATATAGACAGCATCAACAGAGTGCGGAGCTGGTGGTTGCTGACTTGAAATAATCTTAAAAGGAATTCGGTTAGATGTAGAGCATTTCTGAGAGTTGAAGCAGAATTGGGCAATATCTAGCAGAGATGCCCAATTTGAGTGGCTGGAGTTGACAAAATGTCGTAAGTATTCCTCCAGCATGCCATTGAATTGCTCTGTTTTTCCATCTGTTTACAGATGAAAACCGACCGACATGTCTAATCTCGACTCCAGCAGTCAAAATAGTTCTACCCAGAATGTGCTCACGAACCGCCCATCTCGATCACTCACAATGCTCTTCGGAACTCCCCAATATTTCACTACGTGTTTGAAGAAGGCTCTTGCTATATCTTCAGACTTGGAATGTTTACACATAGGCACAAAAGTGGCATATTTTGAGAACCTGTCTACCACAACTAAAATGGTATCAAACTCCCCTACTCGAGGTAGACAAGTAATGAAATTGAGTGAGGCACTCTCCCACGGGCGAGTTGGCATAGATAAAGGTTCTAACAATCTAACTGTCTTTTGTCTTACCACTTTATCCTGTTGGTAAATTAAGTATGTCTTTGTGTAGGTTTTTACATCTTCCTCTATCTTTGGCCAATAGTAGTACCGAGATAACATCGCTAAAGTTTGATGCCATCTAGGATGTTCGACCCACAGAGTATCATGACATTCCATCAATAGTGTTTTCCTCAAATTTCCTTATCAAGGTACATAAAGGCGATCCGAATTTATCATCAACAACTCACCCTCCAACCAAAACTGTCTTGATTTCCCTTGCTTTACTAAATTCATTAGGGCTACTGCTTGAGAGTCACTAGTCAAACCGTCTCTTATCTGATCTCGTAAAGAAGACTTAACTTTACTGCAGATAAATGGGCCAATTGCTTCATAGACATTAACTCTGCTTTCCTGCTCAATGCATTAGCAACCTGGTTTGTCACATCCATGAGAGTGACGTGTCTGGCTTATGTATAGAGGTCTGTATGCGTATATGATTTTATACAATAATGTACTATTGATACGGTATCTTTATGTATGTATGTATGCATGATTATGTGAATGCATGGTAGTGTTGTGATGCTATCACCTTATTGGGAAGCGTATCTTCTCGGTTGGATGAGGGGCAGCTATTCTGATTGTGTTTAGGATTGGTTTGAAGTGTTTTTAGGTAGGTACCTTAAGGTTAAGGCTTCTTATAGCACATGTCCTGGTTTTCCATATGTGGTACGGGCGTACGGATACCCGTACGGGCATACCAAGTTTCTTGGAAATGGTATGGGCACACCAAGATGGTTGTATGGCCGTACCGTAACTCGCAGGAAAATTTGTCAGGAAAATTGGGGTGGTACGGGCGTACCATTATGGCGTATGGCTGTACGATTGCTCGCAGGAAAATAGGGCATCAGGACTTTAAGTTTGGTACGGGCGTATGGAGTTTGGTACAGCCATACGTGACTTAAAACACCGTTTTTAAGAGGATAAACTTATACTTTTCTTTGACTTTTCTTACTTTTCTTCCTCCCAAACTCTTCCCAAACGTCCCTAACCCCTGGAATCAGTCTTTCTTTGTGTTATAAAGCGTGTAGAAGCTTGTTAGATGAGTCTAGTGCTTAGTCTACAGATTTAGACGCTAGAAGTAGCTTGATACAGGTTTATGCTAGATTGAGTTTCAAGTCTTATTTACGTCTTTTTATGCTTTTAGGCCTAGTATAGCCAAGAGATTGATAATTGGGGATTTGTTTCCCATACATGCTATGTGTTTATGATGTGAGCTCGATGATTATTTGATATGTTATGCCCTATTTATATATGTCTTATTATATCATTGTATATAGGCATAAACATGACATAGGGGATTGAGAATGAAAGAAAAGAGCGAGAGAAAAGAGGAAAAAGGCATGCTGGGTCATATATTACAAGATTCCATAATGGAATCTTATATTATATTGCCTCCTACGGGAGTTGAGTCTCGAGACATAGAGGAAAAAGGGATTTAAGGACCCGGATAACAGTTGCCCTCCTTCGGGAGTTGAGTACCGGTACATACAGGGATCTAGCATGGTAGGAAATTATGCATAATACAGTGAAAAGGGAAAGAATAGAAAAGAAAGAGGGAAAAAGGGTGCAAGCATGACATTGTATTTATTTTATCTGGCTTGTGTATGTTTGTATGTTAACCAGCACCACTGAGTTTTATACTCAGCGTTTATTAATTGATGGTCACAAGTTCTGAGCCTACAGTTGAGGGCCCTAAGCAGTGACCGCTTGTGTTAGCAGGGAGTTGGATCTGATAGTAATCCTATTCTCGAGATGGTCCTGGACAGCCAAGCATACTCTGTAGTTTTTTTTAGTTCATTAGTATGGCTTGTATAGACCATTTGGCAGTAGTCTAATTGTATTTTGGTGGTGGGTTGTACACTGATGTAACCGGACCTTTGTATATTAATAAATACATTTTGATATTAAGAATTGTTCATTCTATTATCTGTATATGAGTTGACCAGGGTTTTATTTTATTATGCTACAACTTTTACACCACCGGTATTTGCATTGTCCCCATACAATGTCTATTGGGCATGTATACGTATCCCTTGTGGTGTACATAGCGGTTTTCCGTATGGAAGGTCATTGTATATACTACGGGAGCATGTTACTCCAGGTATGGGCTAGGAGCCATCCCAAAATTATATTCTAGCTGAAAGTCAAATTCTGCTAATAGTTCCTGCCATCTTGCTTGTTTTGATGTGAGTTTTAGTTAGGTCGGAAAGTGACTTACTGCAGTGTTGGCCGTCTTCACTATAAATTTGGCACCTAATAGGTAGTGATGCTAAATTCACAAATAATGAACTACCCCCAACAATTCCTTTTCATGGGCAGAGTATCTCCGTTTAGCTTCATTCAGCTTGCGACTCTCGAAGGCAACAGGGTGTCCCTCTTACATCAGAACTCCTCCCAATGCAAAGTCTGAAGCATCTGTTTGTACCTTGAAGGGCTTCAACATATCAGGTAGTTGTAATACGGGGTCACTGATCACGACTTGTTTTAGGTTTTCAAAGGCTTCTTGACATTCCTCTGACCACTCCCATCCATTTCCTTTTTTCAATAGCTCAGTCAATGGGACAATACGCTAGGAATACCCTTGTACAAATCGCCTGTAGTAATTAGCCAACCCCAAGAAGGATCATAGCTCCATCACAGAAGTAGGGATCTTCCAATTCTAAATTGCTTCTATCTTATCCTGGTCCATTCGGATATGCCTTTGTTCCACCACATGGCCCAAGAATTTGATTCGGGTCTATCCAAAGGCTCATTTCTCCTTCTTAGCATATAGCTGGTTGTCTTGTAACTTCTCAAATACCAACCGTAGATGTTCACAATGTTCTTCTATGGTAGAGCTATAAACCACGATGTCATCTAGATATATGACTACAAACTTATCCAAGTACTCGTGGAACACCTGGTTCATCAAGGTACAAAAAGTAATAGAAGCATTTGTTAGTCTAAAGGGCATGATAAGGAATTCAAATGCACTATATCGGGTCACACAGGTAGTCTTTGGCTCGTTTCCTTCAGCTACTCTAACTTAATGATAACCAAATCTTAAATCAAGTTTCGTGAAATACTTAACCTGCCCAAGTTGGTCAAATAGGTCGGGAATTAGGGGGATAGAATACTTGTTTCGCACCGTGACTTTGTTGAGGGCTCTATAGTCTACATAAAGTCGTAAATTACCATCCTGCTTCTTTTGAAAAAGTACCGGGATGCTAAAGGGAGCTTTTACAGGACAGATAAACTCAGCCTCCAACAAT
Organism: Dalechampia spathulata; assembly: GCA_948192965.1. Taxonomy (NCBI): domain Eukaryota; kingdom Viridiplantae; phylum Streptophyta; class Magnoliopsida; order Malpighiales; family Euphorbiaceae; genus Dalechampia; species Dalechampia spathulata. The sequence goes on from CANYBF013738673.1 coordinate 11,020, forward strand.
TCGTCCAATTGTTTCCTCAATTCAGCTAGTTTAAGAGGAGCCATGCGATAAAGCGCCTTTGCCGGAGGTTTCATCCCGGGAACTAACTCGATGGTATGGTCAATATCCCATCGAGGAGGCAAACCTTTGGGCAGTTTCTCAGGCATCACGTCTCTAAATTTGGTCACCACTTCCTTGATTGATGGGGGACACTGTAAGATACTCTCTTTCTCAAGTAGCATTGGGACTACTACATAAGTTGGTTCTCCACGTTTTACTCCCCTCTTTAATTGTAAAGCTGAAAGTACCTTCTTTTCACAAATGGGGCTCATCGTCACTGGGATCACACATGGTTTATCTCCCATTAGTAACAAGCAATTCGCAGCTGGGACTGGCATAGTTCAACTCTTCTACAGGAAGTCCAAGAACACCAAATCGAAATCATCCATTGGTGCAACAATAAAATCTATTTTCCTCGTCCAAGGTCCCATCCGATAAGAAACTTCCTTAGCAATGCCTGTGGTCTTGACAACAGCCAAGTTTACTGCCTTTAATTTCCCATTATCCTCTTGTACATGCAACTTTAGGTGAGGTGCCCAAGAATCAGCAAGAAAGTTATCAGTGGCTCCTATATCAATTAGGGCTCTAAGGGTCTTTCCATTCAGTACAAAATCCACATACATCAATCCCATCTCAGTGGTACTTTTGTTAACTGTATTCTGTCTCTCAAGAGCACCCAAGAATCAAAGAGCACCAACAATTGTAGCTTCATTATGTTCATCTTCTTTCTCCTCTACTTTATGTTCCTCTTTGTCATTAATAGCCCTCAATGCACTCAAAGCAGCTTTATGAGGGCATTCAGCTACTCGATGTGAACTACTATAAAGAAAGCATTTTATACCTCCTGGTTTCCCCGATGTATAATTTGCAGCCCCCTGTGATCGAGACTCTCTTATATTGAAATTTCATGAAGGGAAACTAGTCTTATTTCCCATCCCTCCTGTCATCGGGGTTCTTCGACTGAATCCTGAGGATGGGCTATTAGGTCCATTGTTCCTTTTCGTACTCCAAGTGAAGGGTTTACTCTATCTACTATCCCGACCATCATTACCTCCGAAAGAAGAGAACTTTTTGTTTGAGGGGTTATCGGCATAATCATCCATACTTTCTGTAGCGGTAATAGCAGTTGCTAGATCCTTCACTCTCTATCACTGTAATTCATTCTTTGCCTATGGCTTCAGCCCTTCTTTGAATCTATACACCTTATCTGCTTCCACCATATCTGGAGTGTCAAGAATCAATGCAGAAAAACTTCGAACATACACTCTAATGGAAGAAGTATGTCTTAGTTCTGCTAGCTTTTGTCTCGCATTATAGGCTACATTCTCTGGGTAGTATTGAGCTTTTAAGGAAGTTTTAAATTCTTCCCAAGTGCCAATAACACACTTCCCTTCTTTGATCTGCTCCTTCTTAGTCCTCCACCAAATCTTAGCATCATCACTAAGATACATAGGTGTAAGAAGCAATTGTTGTGCCTTGGAAGAGGTTTTTGTTGCTTTAAAACGGAGTTCCAAGTCAAATAAAAAGTTATCCATGATTTTGGAATCCCGGGCTCCATTAAACATCTTTGGCTCTTAAATTTTGGCCCTTGAAAAGACTCCTCTTATATCTGATCCAGGGTTACCCCTAATTGGTCGATTGTTTGCCTTTTCCTTCAGTTCTTGTACCTCCTTATGGAGTAAGGTATATGCGGATTGACCATCTTCCATCTAGGCTTCCATAGCTTTGTTCCTATTGATGACCTCCTTTTCTAGTGTCTCAATGTCCACCTTAGATAGTACCACCTCGACTTTGGCCATTCGCACTTCAATTTCCATTGAAGCACGGGTACCTGAACGTCCATCAAGATAGGAGGCCTTAAGCTCTATTGGCCCCCCACCTGAGGATAAATTAGAAAGCTATTATTCTACCACTGTAGAATAGCTCAAGAATTTCTCAAATAGTTTCACTCGAGCGATCACAGCTTAGAGCAATTTAACGTATGATGATACCATATCATCGCTTTCTATCCCTCGAGTTACCATAACTCCGGGGGAATCCACATGGGAACCAAGTGCCTTAATGCAAGCTTATCCTTGTTTCTCATTGTATACTTCTCCCACAACTTTCTCGAGTTCTCTCACCCGAGTTTCTAGCGCCTCAATGTGTGCTAGCCTGTTATCTTTATCTTTAGCCATTCCACACCTAGACTCTCGCAACCTAAGCTCTGATACCATGTGTCACGGGTCAAATTCTAAATAACACTTATGGACCCGTATGACGCTCGTATTCAAACGCTACCTTCAACAAGCCAGCCGATTAATTACACCTGCAGATACAAAAGGAGGCTAGCTCCTGTATAAATGATTGTCGCAGTTTTAGGACAAGCACATATAGGCACATCATAGACAAGCATCATATGTAGCATAACATTCATCCCACAATCACAACAAGGCAACACATAACATTGGCACATAGAAGAACAACAAGATATGGATGAATAAGGCTATTTCTATCATTGATAAACACTAGGTCACAAGTAATTGATTTACATACTCTATGACTAGCTTTTGGGAATGATAATAACATACATTCCTTCCAATCCTATTTTACCCATTTTCTTTTTATATAAAAAACCTTATCCGTCACAGACCATACCAAGAAGATTTGATTTTACTGTGTTTGGTACGGGCGTACCATTATTGTGTTTTATGAGGTACGGTCATATGGCTAACCATACCAAGTTGGCTTTGTTTTTCTAAGTTTAGTACGTGCATACCAATATATGGTACAGTCGTACCACACCTCTCAGAAATATTTATACATCAGTGTTTTTAGGGAGGTACGGGCATACCAATGTGTAATACGGTCGCATCGTAGCTCATAGGAATATCTTTGCATCAGTGTTTTAAAACAGATACGGGCATACTAATGTATGGTATGGCCACACCGAGCTTTTGTAAAGTTTTTGAATCTATGTTTTTAAATCGGTACGAGTATACGGGAATTCGTACGGCCATACGCGCATCTGTAGAAAGTTTTTAAAAGCTTTCTAACAAATTTATTTTAGAAGATTGAAAGAGCAATTATTTTCTAATGATTATTTTCTTTGTGCAAAGCTTCTACATTACTGTGAACTTCATTAACAAGTAAGTTAACCTGTTAAAAACTTAATCGTATATTGTAAACTCTCATTGTACTTTACTTACACAACCTAAGTGTTGGTTATTGTAATCTTGGGTTGGTGTGTGATCAATGCTTAAGGCATTATCTTGTAATTGAGAGTTTAATTACTGTGAGATTGATATCAATTGTAAAGGTTTGAGTATGAGCCTGAAAATACTGGGGTTAGGATTTGTATTGAGGAATCCTTCATTGTATTGATTAAATAGTTTAGTGAAACCCTAAGTGGAAGACTTAGGAGAAGTGGACGTAGGCAAAGAGTTATGCCAAACCATTATAAATCATACACATGTTGCCATACTTCTGTAGGACTTTCATTTGGTATCAAAGCATTTGATGCTCATTGTTGCAAAGAAGTAAACTTCTTGAGCTAAAGATCCTATGGCAACCCAGAGCATTAAAAGCCAATCCTACATAAGACCCTATTCTTTGATGGAACCGAATACCCTTATTGGAAGCACCAAATGGAAGTTTTCTTGGAGAGCGATGGAGTTGATTTGTTCGATTTGATAAAGAATGAGTTTTCCCCTCCAACCACTATAATAAATAAAGTTATAACTCTCAAGCCTAAGGTAACTTGGACAAGAGAAGAGTTTAAGGTGAATGTAAGAAATAAAAAGACTATGAACATATTGTACTATGCTATTAGTCATGAGGAATACGGACATGTCTCATATTCACATTATGTTACAGCAAAGCAAATATGGGATGTTTTGGAGACTCATCACGAAGGAACAAACTAAGTCTGAACCAAGAAGATTCAACTGCTAACTTATCAATATGAGTTGCTTACAATGAAGGCGAATGAATCAATTTCAAAAATGTACAACCACCTCATTGTAATCATAAATGGATTGATGAAGTTAGGCAAGATGTATCAAAAGGAAGATATAAACAACAAGATCTTGTGGGTACTTTCAAAGAAAGATTGGAGGCAAGTGACTTCCATTGAAGAAGCGAATGACTTATTAGTTTTATCAACTGATGTACTACTACACAAACTCCTTACATATGAGATTACTCTCAAACAAGGAGTTGAGGAAGATAAACAGAGAGGGATTTCACTTAAAGCGTCGAAAGAAGAAGATACCTCTTCAACAAGTGAAGGAGGGATTGATGATGAAGTTGCCCTCCTCTCTAAACGAGTCAAAACTCTTCTCATGAAGAAGAAGAAGTTCAAAAAGGATGGCAAGAAGCCATTTGAGGCAAAAAAGGACCCGAACCAAAGAGACACATTTATAAGAGGTCCAGCCATATGCTATGAATGCAATAGGCTAAGGCACATAAGAAATGAATGTCCTCACCTCAATAAGTCTTTCAAGCTATAAAAGAAGAAAGCTTTGAAGGCAACTTGGGATGATGATAGTGAATCAAATGAGGAAGTGTCTGGTGATAAGGGAGCAACCAACCTTTGCTTCATAGCACTCTTGGATGATGATAAAGAAGAGGTAACCACATCATCTCAATATTATTATAGCAATGATGGTTGTAATGATGATGATGATGAATGTGATGCATTAGAAGAACTCCTAGAAAAGTATGAAAACTTAGCTAAGAAACATCAATCACTTAAAAGTAAACATGCATGCATTTCAAAAGAAAAACTTGAATTGCAAAATGAACTTGATTCTTGTAAAATCAACCTTGAAAAGGTTGAAAAAGAAAACAAAGATTTGAAAGATGAAAATGCTAAGCTTTCAAAAGAAAAGGACTTATTAAAAGAAAATATGTCCATGTTTGAACAAGGTGGTGTTAAAATGGATTCAATTTTAAAACATCAAAAACTTAGTCATAACAAAAAAGGTATTAGTTTTAACCAAAAATCTTCCTACACCTCTAAGGGAACCATTTTTATTAAAGCATCCACCTCTACATAAAAATCAAAAGATTGAAAAAGAAAAATGCTCATCCTAAGACTAATATAATGCATACCCATATAGTGCATCATTATTCATGTTCATGCAATAATGGCCATCCTCATGCATCTAAGAAGAAGTATGTGCATATAATCATTTTAGATTTAGGAATGTCATATGTCACTATTGTAATAGAAAGGGACATACAACCAATAGATGTTTTATTAGAAAAATGCATTAGAATGATAATGATTTATATGCCTCTAACCCCCAAGGACCCAAATACATTTAGGTACCTAAAAAGAGATAAATGCATTTGCTTGAGATCCAAGATTAGTGTAAACAAATGGTACCTTGATAGTGGATACTCAAGGTATATGACCAGTAATGCAACCCTCTTCTCTAACCTTGAAAAATGGGATGGTGGTAATGTTGTATTTGGAGACAATGCCAAAGGAAAAGTTGTTGGAATTGGTAAGATCGGTAAGGAATCCAACTTTTCCATTAATAAAGTATTGATGGTTGAAAGGTTAAAGCATAACTTATTGAGTATAAGTTTGTGATAATGGTTACAAGATTGTCTTTGATCCTAAGGGATGCTTTATTTATAAGATTAATGATGACAAGTTATTTTTTTAAGGTGATAGGATAAAAAATGTTTATATGATTGATTTAGAATCTATTGTTAATAAGAATGTTAAGTATCTTATTTCTATAAGTGAGGACTCTTGGCTTTGGCATAGAAGGCTTGAACATGCTAGCTTTAAAAGCATCGGTAATCTCGAGAAGGATGAACATGTTGTAGGACTTCCAAAGATCAAATTTGTTAAGGACAAAGTGTGTAAAGATTGTTAAATGGGAAAATAGGTAAAATCCTTATTTAAGGTAAGAAACAAGGTAACTTTTACAAAACCTCTTCAATTACTTCACATGGATTTATGTATACTAACTAGGATTACTAGTTTAGGTGGTATGCACTGGTTGATGATTACTCTAGGTTTACTTGGGTTTCTTTTATAGCTTATAAAGATAATGCATTCAATGCCTGTCACACCCAGCCCTCCGGGAGTAACATGCTCCCGTAGAATATACAATGTTTTCCCCTTCAAGGAAACCATCATACACCCTACAAGGGATAATCGTTACCTAAGTATCATGCATGTGATACTAATAAGCAAGGGCAATCAGGTAAAATACGTAAAGCACATCACGACATATACCTCTATTACAATCATTGCCTACTAAAAGCTAAATAATTAATTACGCATACTTAATTATTATCCTAAGTCCCTGCCTTCATATAACCTCGCTGAATGGTTGCCTTGGGATCCGCGTTCTCCACTCTGCTACAACCTGCGTCCATCAAACGACAAACGCTGAGTATATAACTCAGTAGTGCTACAATCTTAATTAAACACTCATATAAAGAAATAACAAGATACGACAAACCTCTTAACCACTAATGAGCAGGCGATTACC